>MCJB01036506.1:50918-63794 GCA_002018475.1 Nicotiana obtusifolia
GGGGGGGGGGGGGGAAGACACAATCGCGACTTAAAAAAAGTACCCTTGAAAAGACTAAAGTAACAGGGGAATGATTACATGTAATAAAGAACAAGATAATACGAGCCATCCAGAAGAAGTAAGGCATGGATTACCAGATCCTGGACACAATCTTTCTAGAGATGGAAAGCCTCTTGCCTCGCCTTTTTGCACCGATCCTTCTTGCTTACTGTAGCTCTCTTGTCTTAGTTACTCTTTCTCTATTCTAGATTCTTTTTTGAGTGTTAAACTGACATTGCTTTTGCCAATGAATTGGATCCACCCCAATTCGATCAATAATGGGATTCTTGGATAGAGAATGGTTCTGTGACATGGACGCCCAGCCCAACTCGGTCGGTTGGTTGGCCCACCTAATAGATGATGAGATTCTTGATCGATTTGATCGAATTTCAAAAGGTATTTCTCACTATTCAGAACATTGGAGCTTTTGATCAAGATCTTCTCGCCTCACCCATTTGGGCTCTCGCTTGAATCGGAACCTTTATGCTTTGATAGGCTTTCGACTCAATCTAATAGCCTACCTATCAGGGACCAATAAAAGATAATGTTTTTGCATGGGCTTATCATTTGATGTAGAACCGATGCGAGAGGGAGAAGCGGGGATTGATAGCTTTCAAGAACCAATGGAAAGGAAAGACTTCTTCCCTTCATTCCTTCCTTTCCAAAAAAAGTCAATTAGTTTAGGCTAGCATAGGCATAAAAGATTTGATCGAATGAATGCCACCTTGGTAGTTTTCAAAAAAATCTAATGTTGGGCCTAGCCTTGCCAGCCGGTAATAGCGTAAAAAGAGGGAGATAGGGAATAGGAGATTAAGGATAGTCACTCCACACCATAGATAGTGCACACATATTCTTCTTTCATTTTCCATTCCTTTCGGGTTGGAAACATGGGCTGCTAGTGAGATTGTGCCCATTCTCCCTCTTCTTCCGCTTTACAACCCGAATAAGGAACCTTAGAATTCACCCTAACCGTCAATGAAAAAATTGAATTTGAGAGGAGCTGAAAGCCACTTGACTCTAAGGAGAGGACCACCAGCTAGCAGATTAAAAGGATTTGTAGGAAATGTTCTATTCCTGCTAGAGCTTTCCAATCAACCAATCCCTTATTTCGAGGACATATGCGTTAGGTAGGCCCAGGGATCACTGCTTAATCGAATAAGCCCATCTCGCTGGCCTATCATTTGTTGGTCGATCCGGCTGGTGGCTCCTGCATCTCCTACCTCTATATGGGGCCCCCTTTTACAACTAGTTTGTTGCTAGGAGTTCCTAGAGTCGAATTAATAATCAATAGGAGTCCCAATAGAGGTTTACTGACATGTCTCTCCAATCGATGATCTACTACTGCCTCTTAATAGCAGATGGCTATGCTTTGATTTGAAAGCCATAGCCAGTGATGAATCCCCTAGTATTCAGTATCTGGTTCGATAGGACCAGGAAAGAGGAATCTTTTTTCCGCCTCCCGTCACTACAGTTTAAACAGGTCCCAACAATGAACACCTTCCTACTGCAAGGTGAGGCTCTGCCCTTCCTCTAGAATCCATTCCGAGTCGGAGGAGCAGCTAGTCAAACTTCTTGAGCAACAAAGATATTTAACGAACATTTGAAACAATTCTTTGCCTCACCTTGAGATGAGCGGGAAAGTCGATTTGACTCGAATCTTGGACTTGATCTTGAATCCTACACCGATTAATAATGTGATGGGGATGTTTTTCTTTTTTCATCAATGGTGGCCCAGTCGAGGCTCGTCCATGCCCAATCCCGATGGGCCTTCAATTTGCCCCTACCCTAGATCTATAATCTACCTGTCTTCCCCAGTCCCTGAAAGCCCTCTGGGGGCCTAGCCCTCTCTATCAACTCGAGTGTGAAGTGCAACAGATTTCATCGTTGACGAACACATGCGCTAATAAGATAAAGAAATGGAGTGTCTATGCCTTGAATGAATCAGTAACAACGGATTAGTAGAATGAGGAATCAAGAGATGGATAGGGAGGTAATGGCCGATAAATTATTAGTTGATCTTCCCTTGAAACAGTCACGGATCTCTCAATTGAGTTGTTTAGGTTTTGGAATTCCATCTCTAGTTGGGGATTTCGATTCGAAAAAAAGTGGTGCGCACCATCTCTCTCGACTTGTTCAGGTTCAAGGGAGTGATCAAGGGGACTCAAACTTTTGATCTCTTCTCCATGGTAGTTTCTTTCGTATCAAGAGTGTGTTGGGGAGACCAGGGAAGATGGATAGGTTCGAGAGGCGATGCCTATGCCTCTTCTTTATCGATAGGATTCCCATAATTTTCAGTCTACGATGAATGAGACAAGGGCGAGGCACCGAACATGTTCTACCATCAACCTCCATCCATTATTATTAGTCTCAGTTCGATTCCTATTTATCAGTACTCTGTGCGCTACAACTAGCAGCTCCATCACTAGGTTAGGAAAACGCTAGCGCGGTAGCATGCAATGACTGATGAAAAACCAGCAACTTGTTAGGAGTCAGTTTTGGATTTCCCCTTTTCTCTTATTAGTCAAATAGGTTTTCCACCCTATACTAGGGGTTTCTTGATGCTCGCCCCTATATCGAAGGTGGCTTATGCACGGAACATCTTACCACTAAATGACGAAGCCAGGAGTGGAAGGAAGGACTTGAATCCTCAACCTCAGCCTTGGCAAGGCTATGCTCTACTATTAAGTTTCCGCCAGCTAGGGTAGTGGTGAAGCAATACTGAGCAATTGATATATTACTTGATACAGACGACTTCTATTTTTCTACCGGACCATAGTCTTGACCCCTGATCTAGCTACGAACACGAGTAGATAGGCGGTTGGGGGGAAGAGGTCCGGCTGAGCCTGCCTTTTCAATCAATCTCCGGCCGTTCAGTGCCACTAATGGTACGAGTTGTAAGGAATCTTGGTCTTGAGTCAAGCTAGGGCGTCATTTCATTCTCGTAACGGGAATGAGTGCACCGCAAGACCATACAAATGGCTCCCTCACCTTGCAACGGCGGCATCTATCTTTTATGTCATTTCCTAAGATGGATCCTCTTATTCTACCATAATCGAAGCTACAACAACATCTCAAGAACTTCTTACTGGGGAAGTACTATAATAGGCATTTGCGAGTGTTGGATAAACGTGTTTTGTTCATATTCATGCGCAGCTAAGAGAAACATTTTCCCCAAGGCAACCAATTGGGTCTTTCTTGGATATGCTCAGTCTGGGTAAATATGCTATGATGTGAAATCGAAGAGAGTCGATGTATCCTTAATACTCTCTTTAATTGGGTCGCCTCATATTTCCCTTAACCTAATTTATCAGTCCCTGGGGAGAATGATGATGGAGATGTATTGCGGCCTTCTCTTGTTCATCAACTTGAACCTCATTCTTTTACAGTTCATGTTACGGATTAGCCTCACTCTTCAGGCTAGCTGCTTTGCTCAGCATTTTCTGCTGATTGTTAGCTTGATCAACTAACCTTAGAGGATTCCTATCACCTGGCACATCATGTTTATTCTCGGCGGCGATTAAAGTCTCTTTCCCAGGTTCAGGCTACTTTAGAAGTTCAGCAGTCTAGCCAAGTTGCTTCCCTTCCAGCCGCTTCTTCAAATTCTAGATTCCGCTCTCAGCTTCGTCAATCCTCTCAAGTTACTTATCATGTTGAGGGCTTATGAATCGTTTTTCCCAAAAGATTGAGCTTCCCTCATCTCAGCTTAATCTGCTCATTAACCTGAATCATTTGCTAAAGTCTCCAAATCCTTCTTGCTGGAGAGATGCTGTACGGGAAGAAATCAATGCCTAGGAAAAAAATAATAAGACATACTCTCATTACCTGCGGGGAAAGAAGCCATTGGCTTCAAGTGGATTTACAAGATCAAGCATAAAGAAGATGGTTAGGTAGATAGATACAAGGCTAGATTAGTAGCTAAAGGATTCCTTCAAGAATATTGAGCCCTTTAGAGATTGGAAAAATAGTTGTTTCATTGCAAAATACGATTCTTGGCATTCTTGCCTTGGCTACAATCAAAAGGTGGCCTTATTTCAATTTGACGTGAAGAATAATGCCTTTCAACAACATAAGGGAAGGGGCAAGAATATTTTCATATTCAGCCTCCTCCAACTCCAGGCTTCTCTTTTCCTTTGAATCCTAACTTGGTATGCAAGCTCTAAAAAGCAATTTATGTTATGGACTCCGGCAAGCTATAACAGGCCCCAAGAGATTGGTTTGAAAGGTGACAACATCATGTATAAGAGTCGAAATACGAGAAGAGGAAGGAGCCGGTTATCAAATAAGTAATTGGATCATTCAATGTTTATATCGAGGTCAACAACACGTATTGTCCTTCTTTTGCTTTATGTGGATGACATTGCTTTCTCTTGTTATGACTTAGCTTCGATAATGAGCTTAAGAGAAGATTAAGAACCCCATTTTCTATGAAAGATTTAGGAGAGTCAAAGTCTCTTCCGAAGATCAAAGTGATGAGGTTGGAAAGCATTTTGGAACCCAGTGAAATTATTCATTGTATTTATTGTCAAAAGATGGCCTTCTTCATGGAAATCGGAATAAGATATAAAATTAGCCTCAGATGTAGGAGAGCTATTTGATGACCCATCTACTTGTAAGAAGACTTGTGGGGACTCTTTTCTATATGACTAATTATCGCCCAGACATTGCTTACACTTACAATATAGGAGGGAGTGATCAACTGATTTTATATGTACAAACTGAGATCATCTCACATAAAACCCTCTTTTTGGATTCTTCGATACATCAAAACCTCACCAGGAAGAGGTTGATTCTTGTCTACGTCATCCTCTCTTCAGCTTTCTCGTCACTATTATACCGATTTCATTAAGGTAGTATATTATTTCGATTTCGAACATCATCCCCATGCCCAAGAGGGATGGATGTGTTCGTGTATGCATCTATTTTTGAAATCTCAATAAAGAATGTTCCCAAAGATATTTTTCCGCTGACGAAAATTGATTTTCTTGTGGATAAGACTATTATGAAAGTATGGCTACTACTCTTTTCTGACGATTTGAAATTCTCATCGTTGGCTTCCTCGAGTTAGAGTTTGTTTTGGAATAGGAGCCTCATTGGGCTTTTACAGAGCTTGGCCTTCTTTCTCATTAACTCACCATTTGGTGATTTGGTTCATAGAAATCCATGTATATCCATGAGTTCCTTTTACATGCTATGTTATCCTCGGCGATGATATCGTCATCAGAGATGAGCGGATGGCTTGTTATCGTGAGTTAATTTCGCCACTGAATGTTCCATTTCACTAGAGAAATCATTAGTATCATTAGTTGGTGCATTGGAGTTTGCCAAGCGGTTCTTCATACACGGAGTGACTAAGGACTTTTTTCCTGTCTCCTGTCATATTAAGATCCTTAGTTTGTTCCATATCCCTTGTTCTTGTAAAGACGTATATCATGTCTATGGATATTCCATTACTGTATCATTTTTACGGGAAGGTGGGTACAAGGTGTATTCTCGACGCATGACTCCTTCTAGGAGACACTGGAATCGGCATTTCCTCATATTTCACTCGCCGAACAGTGTGTGTCCTCTCCTATTTTGGATCTAGTTAAGAGCAACCATTGGTAAACACTTAACCTCTTATCAACAAGGACCTAATTAAGCTCTTAACCCCTCGATTCCTGAGAAACTCCGTGATCTCGATGTTATTCAAAGCCTGGTCAGAGTAAGACTGGTTAGGGAGGCATGGGTTTTGTCCGAATGGATGAAGTCCATTCTCTCTTGCTAGTCTTGGTATTACAATATCGTGGAGGAAACAAATACTCCTACTAAGGCGCTACTTAGCCCGTAGATTCTGTCAGTGGTGACTAACCATACAATGAAATTATATCATTTTAATAATAACTAATAAAGGTGTCGTCTTCCAGTGTTACGACCAGGTGCTCTCTCATGAAGAGCCAAAAGCTCTTGACTTAGGGAGGTTCAGTCTTATCTGTTAAGCTCAATTTGTGCCCTATTTAAGACTAAAGCAGGCAAAGTGGCGACCTAATCTTATCTTAAGATGAGGGATGTTGCCTTCCTTTACCATCTAGCGGTTGAAAACAAAAGTGCTTCCAAGTACACGGCCGTTAGGCTCATCCAAGGCGTATTTACGGAAGTAGCAGTGAACTTGATCGTGAAGTTTGAAAAATATGGCCAAGCCTGTGTCACTTTCTTATGTCAGGAGAAAGGGAGATCAAAGAATTATGGGGCCGATGCGTGAAGGATTAAATCATAGAGATTGCGGATCTTAAGAGGTGGAAGAAAAGGAACCTCGGTGACCCACAAATCGCGGAGTCCGTGCCCATGCTGAAAGTGAAGAAGCTTTCGTCTCCTTTCAGTCGAGCATGCCTGCCATTGAGCACTTCCCTTCCTAAAGCGGGAGTAGGAGAAAGCAAAGTGCACTTAATCAATTACCGTGCCGTGTCATAAGACAAAACGTTACTCGCAATAGCTTAAAACCAATATCTTGGGGAAAGACCTCTACTTTATGAACCAAGTCTTTGAGACGAGGCACCAACTTTGTTTTTTGGTCCCTGAGTAGCATTTCCTTTCACTAAGGGATGGGTGGATGCTTTAACATTGGCGGAATTGGGACACAAAAAGAATAGATTCAAGTGCTCCTGAGCCTAGAGATTCTTCTCCTTAAGTAACATTCTTGTAAGTAAAGAAGGAATTCTCCTGTTTCTAAAAGATAAAGCTAAAAGCAATCTCTGGTATAGATATTGATATTGACCCGCCTCTACGGGAAGTGGATGGGGATCAAGAGAAGCAAGGTCGGGAACTCTTCAGGGATTGTGTCATGTCAATTTTCATAGTGAATTTCTTGTGTATCCACCTTGAAAGCGAGAGCTCGAAGCGGTGGGAAAGGAGAATCAACTAGACTGGATGCTCTGTCCCAACTAACAAGAGTAGGAAGATTCCAGCTTTGAATATTGTGCTTGACAGTGATCATTTCTGCCACATCGTAACAGCCTTTAGTGCTTTATGTTTCACTGGTTTGGAACACTTTTTACTTACTTTATTATACTAGGGAATTTTTTCTCTTGGTCCACTAAGTCCATAAAGGGCTGGTGGGTTGGGGTAGAGCCTCTAGCACCAATGTCGATCAATCAAAGGTGTCTGTTTATGGTATGAAATAGGAAGTGCAAGAATGGAACTGCTATCGCTTCTCCTATCTTCCACGATGGGCTTCCTTCATTTGTCAATATGGAGTAGGTAGAGTCCTTTGCACGTATGCTTGGCATTACAATAGTCGCACCTGTCTTCCTTTCTTTTTATTGCACATGAAACAGAGACCCTAATAGAAACTACCGACACGGTGATCAAAACTCTTTCTTCTCTGCTTCATTGTCAATTGATTGGTGCATGAAAGAAGTTGTAACGGAGCATGTACCCAACGATCAAACATGACTTTGCCTGCTGCTTGTGATAGGAAAAAGAAAACTTGATCGGATAGTTCGTGCGGGCATTTCTCACCTCGCCTTTGATCTTTTCCTTGCCGTGTAGGTAAAGCTAGAAGAGCCTCATTGGCCCGACAGCTGACAAGCAAACCTTCCGTTCTTATGTTTACATCACTTCTCTCTTTCTCGCATTGACCGGACAAAGGTTTAAAATGAGTATCCCATGGGGCAGCCATAGCTTGAACCTTCCTTCTCGAAGTCAGCTATATAACTCAGGCAGCAAAGGTTTGCGTAGATGGCGGTTAGTCTTCCTCGTCTCTTTCGGATGGGCTGCGGGAATAACTCTTCTAGCATCAACATGGATTGACTAGAGACTGGGAGAATTCGTCATCTTTTTACATAGTAGTCATCCAGCAAGAATGGGAAAGACCACTTAGCGCAGTGGTATAGGAAAGGGAGCATCGAGTACAACTTTCATGTCACCCGAAATCCTTTTTCCTTTATTGGGAGACTGAATGAAAAAGGCTTTGTCAAGCAGGCATGATTGTCATGTCAATCGACTGTTGAGAAATACTATCTCCGGGGCCCTCACTTTAGGGCTATCTTTCACCATTGATAGACATAGTTCAATGTGCCTGCTACGCTTCCTCTTCTAGAACAGTGACAACCTAGTCTGATTCCCCATTCCGAAAGTGCCACAACTCATTCTATCAACCCCTCTGAAAGCTGGGAATTCGAAGCATCAATCTTATTATATGCTCTATGCCATCTTGCTTATACTTTGACTATTAATTCACGTGCACAAACCTCCCTAAAAAGGGAAAGCTGGAAAGTCATCTTTGCAAACAAAGGCCTTCTTCTTATACTATGTCATCTTGTCCAAAGCGAGCGGTCATGTAATACCTTTGTCTATTCGGCTCTTTCCTTTAATAAGAACAATCTAAATGTGACACTTTCACAACGAAATACCGAGAATATTTGATACTAGAGTCCCCGCAGGAAATTAAGCCAATGATCGAATACCCCTACCCATTCTAGTGGGGCATTCTATTCCTTCAAGTCCCACATCTCTAAATGTGCCTATTCCTTCGATACCTTTCCATGGAAACAGGGGGAAAATGGCTTATTCCGCATCAACCACGCCCTGATCTTGGGGATCGCGACCGGCGCTCAACCGAGATACCCCGGTCAAGCAAGTCCTTATAATACCTTTTACCCAACTTACCCATGAATAAAGAGAAGAATACATTTCATTAATTAAAGGGTAAGAGGTCATGTGAATAACACCAGTTCATTTTCATTAGTTACGTCATTAGCAAGTGTTAAAAATAGTACACTGTACAATCATAGTTAACGTGGAACAGATGATGCGATTACAAATTTTTTTAGTTTAACCTTCCCAAAGACAAAATACAACCCACACTATGTTTACGAAGCCTCCAATAGAAAAGAGAGAGTGCTACGACAGTGCCGACAATAAGGCCCCGGCTATACCTTAAAACACTATATATATATGGAACAAGAGATACAAAACCCTGAAATGAAGTGGGGCTCACCAACTCATTTGAGGAGAGGGTTTGCTGCTATCACTGATCAATACCACCTGCTTTGGAACCACCTGCTTCCATTAAAGATGCAGCGCCCCCGACAAAAGGGACGTTAGTACATATGGACTGGTACTAGTATGAAAAACTAACCACCCTCTCCATAGAACGAATAACAGTAAACGGAGAAGAAAACATGAATCAATAAGAGACTCAAACAATATCAAGGTGCCAAGTTAGGGAAAGGTAAATTTCAAGTAAGTTTCAGTAATTTAATTTGGTAGATCTTTAGCATCGATACACGTCCATGTTTTAGCATTGATTCCGATCTCAGCCCGACTGGCTATGCCGTCTCACCCTGAGACATACACTCACCATGCGTGCGGCATGACGCCCTACCTCACCCCGATCGGCTAAGCTGTCTCAGAACAATACCGTGTGGGTCGACATCACATCTCGCTAGCAATAATCTCATCCCATTTAAGGGGAAACATCTCAACACACTAATCTCATCCCATATAAGGGGAAACAGTCTCGTCACATTAGCGCGAGGATTTACCCCTCAATCACTCCTACATCGGCACGTGTAGTTCAGGGTTAGGTTGTTCCGACCTACCCTTCCTTGGTTTCTAAACAATACTCCGAAGGCATTTATTATTAAAAGGATTTACCTCTCATTTCATATTCTTTTACATGTCATTCATTTTATTGGCATCATTGGCCATAACACGATATCATTCTTGGCACGTTGGTCGTACTTCATAATTATTGCTCACTATTTCATTTTCAAACAACATCACGGATTGTCAACAACAAACATTTCTATCCAAGACTTTAAGCACACATTTAAGAAATTTAGGGTCTTAGGCACATGTGATTTCTTACATAATTTGATATGATTACTTTCATTTGGGCTTCACTTGAAGTCACAACATTTTAATACAAACTCATACTTTGAACACGCTCCCGAAGAATAACATAATATGATAAGAATATTCCAGAACACTTTTTGAACATATTCATATATATACATCTTTCGACACCAAATGTATTCAGAGAAGTCAATTCATAACGTACAACTCGGGACTTACGAAAACATCGTGGGAATTCAATTTTAAGAGAGAAGTTTAGACAACACACCTCGCCTCGAGCTTTTCAGATTACTACAATGTTTCGGGAATCTTAGCCACTTCGATCTATTTAGAGATATAGCAAAATTGAACACAAATTAGGAAGGAGTTCATAGTTCTTGCTCACTTGAGCATTTTATCAAATACTAGGTGTGCATTAAGGTTTCAAAGTCCTCCTACGGTGGATTTTTTCATCCCACTACCCAAAGTTTACCCAAATGAGCTCAACAATCTTCCCACTACCCTTGATGGTACATGCATGCATAATGAACAACTCCCACCCCCAAGAATTGCCTTACTCATTACCTATTTCCAATTAAATCCAGGAATTGAGGGCCAGGGAGTAGAATTTTACCTCTAAGATGAAGACCTAGTGAGTTCTTCTTGTAAATTCTTCAACATTGAGCAAGAATTGATGAATGATAAGCTTAGGAACTTTCCCTCTCACTCTGTCACTCCTTCTTTCTAAAAACATGAGTTTTGACCTTCTAAAATGATCCCTAAGACTGTTTTATAAGAAATGGGTCGGGTTCAAAAATTTGAAAAAATGAAGCCCCAATACAGATATGGGGTTGCATATGCAACCGCATAACACTTTAGTGGTCCGCAAAATGGGCTGCATAATGGCTCACCAGAACTGGGCATTTCTGCCTCACACTGCGATCAGTCTGTGGTCCGCAGACATATTTTGCGGTTGAATTATGCACCGAAGACTTCCCTTCAAAAATTTTTGTGTTGGGTCTATGATGGGTTATGCGGCACGCGAAATTATTATGCGGCCGCATAATGGTCCAAACATTTACCCAAATTTCTGCCTCAGTCTGCGGCAGGTCTGCGGTCCGCAGATTAGTTTTGTGACCGCAGAATAGACCGTAGAAATGCCCTGCACTACAAAAACCCCGGGTTTTAGGTAAACTATTACGAGGCCTTACACCTAAGCCAGCTTAGTCCGACTTGATGATCCATTAGTGAAAAGAGGGCCTTCCGCCTTCTTGCTTGAAGCTCGATCAAAGAAGCATTCTATTCCGAAAAGGCTTAGGGCTAGGCTAAACCTCTCTCAAAGCCATGAAGTCGCAGAGCTCTTATTCCAAGAACTGGTGATATTCCCTTAACTACAGATTCAATAGCACCAGTTATGAACCCCAAAAACAACAAGAAAGAGAGCACCATCAACTCAGACTGTCACATCAGCAATGAGAGCAATAACATCAGATAGTGGAACAGAACTAGCTGTAGATAGGTAGTCAGTTAGCTTGAAAACGGACTAGTAGATAGAAATCAGATGTTTCGTCAATAACCATCTTAAGAATTTCCTATATCTCTCTTTAACGCTTTAAAACGAGCTAGAAGGCTTCTCTTAAAGCAGAAAAATAGGAATTATAGTAGTTTCAGCTATTCCATTCGAATGAATGCCCTCACTTCCTTTCCTAACTACGATATGCCCCAACAAAGAAAAAGAAAGTGCAACATATCAAAGAGTTTAAGGATAACTGTAGGTCGGTGGCTACCTAAGGAAACTCTGATTCAATCCGCCACCTAGATGGGAGGCATCTTCTTCATCCCAATCACAAGGAGAGGTTCACCATGATGAAGGTACTTTGTTTTCCTTTAAGGAAAAAATGAAATGAATAGGGGACCATCCTTTTGTTGTGGTATGCTCCTAAGATTACGGATTCACAATGGGCCTCAGGCGCTATGTAGTTTCACAAGCCTTTGTTATTGTCAGTCAGCTAAGTAGGGCCTTTACCTTTTTGTTTGAACAACCCGTTCTCATCATCTTTAATAAGTAAAGTAGGCAAACCTATAGGTCCTTAGTAGCGTTGACAAAGAAGAAGGAGTCGTAAGAAAGTGAATCTTTCCATTTTCTTATAATTTTATAATAATATAAAATAGAAAGAAATTTCTTATTATTATATATAGGACAACTTGACAAGCAACTCTTCCTCTTGATCTGGGGTGCGAAGAGACAGATTTCTTTTTTATGACATCCGCTTATTGCTCCCGGCCCAAAAAAGTGACCGATTAGGGAAGGGCCCTATTGATAATTTAAAGAAAGGGTTTATGGGCCCTAGCCCTAAAAGCACACACCTGTGTAGAGTAGATTGTTCAAAACTTGCGGCACTAAACCATTTTGAACATATTGGCCCTAGTATCATAGTTAACCGAACGGCCGCCCCCTAATTACTAGACCAACCTGCAATTATAATTCCATAAACACCTAGAAAAGATATGGCAAACTAATAAAGTATCCCTATGTTCGGATTTGACAATACCATACCATGATCAAAAGGTACAACTGCCCAAGCTTCCAAACTTAACATAAATGAAGCTAGTAGAGCCATTCTAAAAAAGGAGAAATTAGTACTACTTGGTGAAATGGTTTTATTGGAATCATTTTCAAACCATCTGCTATAGATTGTAACAATCCAAACGATCCCACAACATCAGGACCCCTTCGATATTGCACAAACGTCATTACTTTACGCTTAGCTAGCACTAAAAAGGCTACTCCTAGTAGAAGTGGTAGAGTTATTCCAAGTATTTCTGCTACAACAACTATGTACATTTTTTTTCTATTCACTCATGATCTGGCCTGGTCGACCCAATCATGATACCAAAGGAGGGGAACTTTTCTCGAAAAAATAATTCTTGCAGCTATGAAAACCACAACACAAGCACCCTTTTTCCATTAATTCTATCTAAGAAAAAAATTCAGCATAGACCATGACCAACCCCCCCCCCCCC
>MCJB01036506.1:63821-84745 GCA_002018475.1 Nicotiana obtusifolia
CCCCCATTTTTGCATTTCGTTATCTATATTTTACCATGTTAAAGAGTCCCCGCTCTCCATGTTATTAAGAACATTTTTTAATTTGCTGACTACTGTTGGCAGCTAAATTTAGTCTTCGAGACCACATAACATAGAAAATCATGGATTGCGTAAGCCCCTTTAGAGATAGGGGCGACTTTCTTGTGGTAGTAACTACGAATGAGCAAGTAGGGGGTGTCAACTAAAGAGGTAGCCAGGCTGACCGCAATTTCAAGAAGAGGTTGACTTTATTTCATTTTTGTTATGAAAAGTGAAACTCGTTTTGTTTAGTACGATATCATGTCATATCTCGCGGTGCTTACACCTCTCGTCTATCGAAGTTATATTCAAAAACCTCATCCGAGAAATTGTATAGAGAAGGATTTCCCACGGTGCAACAGTTCTTCCATACCAACTTAGTTGCCCGGCGCTACAATTGGCATAACAGGCGGTACACCATAGGCTATCCCAACCGAGTCCTCTCGTACTAGGGTTGGCTCCTTGCAGTTCTCCCTTTAACACTAATGATAGATATGAACAAAACTGTCTATGACATTCTAAAGCCAACTCACGTACTACTTGATTCGGCAAAAAAACGAACCCTTGGGACCTTCTTTAAACCCAGGATGTGATGACTCGACATCGAGGTGCCAAACAACTCCGTCGATAATAGCTCTTGGGAGTCATCAACCCATTAACCCTGGCATACCTTTGATCGATTAAGCGAGAGTCCTTCCACACGGGACTCTCTGATCACTATGGCCGACTGTTATCTATGTTTGACCAGTCAGTCTCACAGTCAGGCAGGCTTATACCATTACACTCAAGAAAAGAATCTTAGCTTGAGCCTACCTTATCACACTCCATTACTCTTTAGGAGGCATCCGCCCCAGATAAACTACTCACCTCACAGTATCTTGCCTTCCCCCCGAATGACTTGTGCAGAGGTTAGGCATCTTTAGAAGAAAGAGTGGTCTTTTAGGATTGGTCATTCTGGATCACCACCTCTCACCTATCTTACACATTTAATTAAGGTTGTTTATGTGAAGCTAGTTACGGTGCACTAGGTCCATATCAGAGGCAGCGGGCCAGTTGTTACACCATTCGTGTAGGTTGCTACTTATGCGACAAGGAATTTTGCTACCTTATGACATTTAGAGCTACTGCTGCCGTTTACCGGGGCTTCCATTCAAAGCTTATAACACTTATCCTTCCGACATTCCAGCACTGGGAAGGTGTCAGACTCTATGCATCGTGTTACCACTTAGCAGAGTCCTGTGTTTTTAATAAACAGTCGCTACCCCTTGGTATGTGCCGCTTTCCTAATCAAAATATAGGAGAGCATCCCTTCTCCCGAAGTTACGGGGTAATTTTTCCAAGTTCCTTCAACATAGTTCTCTCAAGCGTTCTAGTATACTCTACTTGTTCACCTGTGTCGGTTGGGGTACAGTTAGTTCATCGGGAGGATCGCCCTCCCAATTCAAACTTTTTTCCTGGATGTTTCAAAACTATGCCTGACTAGGTACTTCCATAGCGGTACTCCCAATGAGAGAATGGAAGAAAGTTTAAGTTTATTTGTTTATTTCTTTAAAGGACTTTGAAAGCCCCAAGACACATAGTATGAATGGACCTGCCGTCTATTGTATAGGGCTACTATATTCATGGGTGCTCGTCTACTAATGCCTAGCTAGATCAGATGACTACTACCCCTAGGACTCTGCTTCGATATCATCTAAAGAGTCAATGTTGATGGATGACCAAGCACAACAGAGTCGGTATAGGTATAGTAAGTCTAATTATTATGGATAGTGGGGTCCATATGTATCCTAGCGTAGGCAGCAGTCGCTGCTGCTATCTGGACCACAACTTTCCATTGGGGGTGCCATTTTTCTATGGTCGTGCAAGTTTAGCTACGATAGGTAGCGATGTTGGTGTTTTCTTTATGCTCTACACTGTTCTGGAACTCCTCATGAGAAAGAATCAATTCTTTCCATCTTCCTTATGAAATGCATTTCATAATCCTTGTTAGGGCCACATACCTCACTAGTATAGGCCTCATACGCCTTAATCACATTTTGGATCCTTCCAGACCAATCTTTCGTCAATTTACAGTTAACCGTGCCAAGTATACCCTCATGTAAGCACCCCGCCAGGTCCGTACTAGAAAAGAATCTATCAAGGTCAAAAGCACCTACTTGAATACTAGTCGGTCTTGAAAAGGATTTCCCCTCTCTAAAACCGTCGACAAGGGCTTCGCCGTGATAGATTGCCAATTAAGAGCAACCATCCACTTCTCTCTCAATAAAGAATAATACATCTACGATTTTCTATTTTGATTTTTTTAAGGATATGCAAATTGATTTGTCCTTGATATCTCATAGGGAATTAACACACTGTCGATCGAGTCTTGCCTTGTGTCAATTAACGGGTAAATACAACATTTCGAACTGGTTTACAACGCTTAGCTGGTACAGGCTATCGTCTTCTCTCCACTTTGATATCTACTTAATCTAAACGTTGGGAACGACTGAAAGCGGCCGCTTCTAAACCCTATAGTTCACATTGATTAACCTTAGAATTCAGGTTGAGTAGGGGAAAGCCTCTCAATCCCTATTTGAAGGCGAAGATGATCGATTCTATTTTTCGAAGGGAATTAAAGCCTAAGGAGATAGGGGTCTTTCCAAATGAGCTGGTGTTCGGTGGTAAACAAGAGATAGAGGAGCGCACTCTTCTAGGACAATGGATAGATTAGTGGTTGTGATGGCTCTCTTGGTATCACACCTCGGCATGCTTGGGCATAGGACCACGGATATAATCCACGCCCCCGCCGCCTATGTTTGATTGTCTTGGTCGGAAAATTGGGGTCCTTTTTAGTGGGTTGTCTCCTCTCTAATGATATTTTCTAAAAGAAGTAATGAAAGGGAATCCCTGGGTGAAAGCGCGTTCATTTTTGCCTGTATAGCTTTCTAGAGCAGAGATCTAGCAACGCATTCCAGGCATACATCATTGGTATTGGATGTATCGTTAGGTTGTGCCGAGTCAAATCTGCTCCATTTTTGTCCATTCCAGAAAAGAGATCTCTTCCCCTCGCTTTCAAAAATAATAAATATGAAGTCTGGGGCTGCAGGTACTATGGATCCTCTAACACCCAATCGGGTTGCCTTCCAGGTCTTGCCGGTGTTTCCTGTGGGTTGTCATGTGCCTTGAGATGGCCGTCTCCTATCCCCCTTCAAGTGGGGAACTCACTCTCCGATTGTTGCTCTACTACGTCTGGCCCGTTCTTTAGGAACATTTGGAAAGTAGCGAGTGTGACAATGTACACGCTTTCCTTTACTCCATAGGGCCTTCTCATCAATTGTAGGGTTTGGTGGCCCAAAATTGACTTGGCTTTGCCAAAAGGCCTCATCTCTAAAATGTCGACTCGGGAGGATTCCCTCACGTAATAGGGTTTCGACCCTCACCTCGCTCTTGTGACATGTTACGTTTCCCCTCTCTACTCTGAAGTAAAGGATGACATCAGTTTGTGGATCGGGGTGTCACACTCTTATCCCTACAAGTGCCTGTAGCTGGTCGGCCGCCCTACCTAAACCAATAATCATACTGGCCCCTAGGCCCCATTGCTGGAAAGGTTCTGCTTCAAAACTGTATGTGGAGGTTCTGCCTCATATAGTCCTCTAGGGATGGAGGTAGGCCCAGCCCAGGCTTGTGCGGTTAAGGTTGCTGTACATGACCTCATAAGAAAAGAATGAAAAATGTGTTTCCAGCTTCTGGTCTTTGACATAAAAAAATAAGTAATAACGAAGGGGACATTTTCAAATTATCTCCTAGCTAGTGGAACAAGAAAGATATGGATGGTTTACTCATGTAAACCAATACAAAAATGAGAAAAGAAATATAAAAAGAAAAAAATCAATGTCGAGTCTTATGTCATGTTTTCTCAAAATCCTTGAGAAACTTATTGAATTTCTGAAAGAGTTTTCATAATGCTATACTTCTATTAATGATTGAGTCATCGGAGAATTCCACTTTAAAAAACAAAAAATCTTTCTTAAGAACCTAGGCGACTTGCTTTAAAGCGACGCCTTCCTTTTTTGAAATGAAAAGAGACCAGCCAACTTTTAGATGAAAGAAAGGAGGCCTTTCTTTGTAGGAATAAATTTCTAAACTATTTGAAATAATATGAGACCATAAAGGCCTCCCAAAAGATTTTGGCAGAAGAAGATTCCAACAAACAAACCTTTGTATAAGCTGGTTATCATCTACATAACCGCAAACTTTCTTTCTTCAAGGAGAGTGAAGCGAAGTCCCTCCTCGAAAGGAAAGAGGGACTAGTAAAACGGCTTCGGTATCGGTAAGCATTCCCCTGCTGGGCTCAGTTTGGGCTTTCCAGTCTCATTCCCTTAAATTACACGAGATAAGGAAAATGAGATATCAAGTGGGAAGGCAATGAAGGTGCAGGAAAGGCAAGTAGTGGGAAGCAGGAAGCACTGGAAAGAGCAGTAAGAGCATGAGTAGTCTGCAAATCAGCTGGTTGAAACATGACAAGGGGAGAATACTTTGAATGAATGTTTAATGGGATATGGGATAGGAACTGCTACTGGCGGATCGTTTCCTAGAACCGAAGCTGACATTCAGCTAGCCAACCATGTACTAGAAATCTATATTGGCATTTCAATAGGTCACGCAAGTCAGTTGGCAAGCCTGTAGGCTATTTTCTTCCTATATCCTTATTCGGGAAAGCTATTTCCTTTACCGAACCAAAAAGATTATTCCCTTAATTCTACCGACCACCCGTTTGCACGGTTTAAGGGGAAGTATCTATTGCGAGTGGGATTTCATGTGTTTAGATATTTCAAGCATAAGTAGTAGTTGAACCAGCATAATGATAAAGTTAGCAAAAGGGCAGGCCCAGAATTAGATTAGGCCAAATAAACAGAATGACAAGCTTCATTACCATCCGAAATATCCCATCAGTTCAAAACTCAATCCTAAACATCGGAGTGGAATGTAGCAGAAAGAGAAAGTCCAACTTAGGCCTCAGGCTTGAGAAGGGTCATCGTTCCCGATTGTCCCATGTTTGTTGTATTTCTGCAGGGGGACTCTAACCCCGCTAACTCCGTTTTTAGGGTTACAACGAGCTGGCTTCTAAGAGACTAAGTTGAGAATAGTGCTCGCTATCTTTCCAGCCATAGGCATATCTGCTTACTTATCTAGGATCAACGGTTCTTTACTAATATATTATTAGATGGGAGACTTCCTTTAAGAAAGTTGTACTCCCATCAGCTTTCAAGTAGATAAATAAGTAAAGGCTTGTGAAGAAAGTCATACTACCATAATCTATCTATCAGATTGTCTATTTATGTATTTGTATGGTGAAGAGAGAACGGAAGAGACTCTCAATAACGCAAGCACAAAATACCTCGTTCGAGTCCTAGTGGCACTCCTTACCTGGCGATACTTCTAGAACAAGTGATAGCAATTTAATATAGATAAGCCTCAGTTTCAAAAATAAGTAGTCCAATAGAACCATACACATATGGCACTTTACACCAACATTGTCAACCACCCTCGCACGACAAAGACCTCGTGCAACAACATAAGCCACTCTGAACGACAAAGACCTCATGCCACAATATAGATCCAATTCAATATAAATTGCCCATAATATGTTCTAGAGAACCATTGGGTATAAAATAAAGTAATGCATAATAAAAACTTTTTTTTTCAATCGCTTACACTACCAACAACTCAACTGAAAGTGAGATAAAACTCCACATAAGTGTAATAAACCCGACCGGTCATTTTGAGCGTTAGCATTTTGTTTAGTGGTTTGAGGTCTTGAGTAGCTTCGTCTGATGTATTACAACTTGTATGTATGATTGGATTTGATTTTCGAGACGTTTGGGATTGATACGGAAGTGTAATTCTCATTTTAGAAGCTTTAAGTTGGAAGTGTTGACCAAGGTTTGACTTGTGAGTAAACGACCTTGAATTCGCGTTTTGATGGTTCTAAAAGGTTCGTATGGTAGTATTGGACTTAGGTGTATGTCCAGATTCATATTTGGAGGTTCCTAAGATGAATTAGCTCTTTTGTCAAAAGTTTGCAATTTGAAAGTTTAGAAATTTTTATAAGTTTGACTGTGAGTTGGGTTTGTGGCTATCGGGTTCGGTTGTTATTCCGAGACTTAGGAGGGGTCTGTTTTGTCATTTTTAACTCGGGGGAATGTTTGGTTTTATTCTGAGTTGATTTGGTAGTATTCAGACACGTTCAACAAAGTTTAAAGGTTTAAAAGTTAGAAGAATGGTCTTGATATTCAATTCATGGTTTCGATGTTATTTATGAGGTTTTGAGCTTTTGCAAAAGTTTGGGTAATGTATTTGGACTTGTTGGCATGTTTGGATAGGATGACAAGGTGCTCGAGTGAGTTTCGGTATGGTTTCAAACTATTTATAGGCCCTTTTCAATTGTTGGTTTTTGGCTATAGGGGTGTGAATCGCGATCGCAGATCTTTGGCATATGTCCGCAAAGAGCAAATTGCAATTTGGGTCTTGTGAAACGCGATCACGGTGGCCTTGTTCGCGATCACATAGAAGAATTTCTGCTAGCACTGAGCCGACTTCAGGATCTTATATCTTGCAATCCGTAATGAACATAGAAATTATCTAAAACTGAAAATTGTAGCCCTTCCTGTCATGTTTTCAGAAAATCAAACCATTTGTCATTTGGAGATTTGGTACAAAAGGTTATGGCCATTATACTAAAGTCTATATGGAAAGAGTTTTGGAAGGTTTAGTGGAGTTTGTTCATCTCGATCACGGGTCTTCATGGCTGCGATCGCAAAGGGTAAAATTGTGCTGGAAAATTTTAGAATCGCAATCGCGAGGTTCATTACCGCGATAGTGAAGAAGGACGATTGGAAGTGCATTAAAACATCCAATTTTGGGATTTTCAGTTTATTTCCTTAACTTTTTGAGTTTTTGGAGCACAAGTAAGGCGATCTTTTTAGGAGATAAACATTCAAATCTGGAGGGTACGTAATTTTATCTTTGTTTTGATTATATATTTTGTTTTTTCATGGATTATCACACCAAAATCAAGGAATTGAAGAGAAGAAATTGGGTTTTTTTACTTCAACTTAGGTGAATGAATTTTGGGGTTTTGAACATGAAATTGAGGTCGAATATGGATGAAACTAGTATGGTTGGACTTGTATTCGAATGTGTTATTCGAATTTGTGGATTTTTTCGGGTTCCGATGTGTGGGTTTGGGTTGACGTTTTGGTTGACTTTGAGTATTTGATTAAAGATTTGACCTTTATCATTTTGGTTTGATTCTTATGGCATTATTTGACATTTTTGAGTTGCTTTTGGCTAGTTTCGAGCCGTTCGAAGGTCAATAAATGCGGGATGGTGCTTCTAGAATATCAATTTGGCTTGCTTGAGGTAAGTATCTTACCTAAAATTTGATGAAGCACTAGTTTTCTGAGTTATTTGTGATAGCTACATGCTATGGGTGGCACACATTTGTGAGGTTGAGCCCGTGTGCGTGCACAAAAGGTTATGGCACACATTGATTGCTAAAATTCACGATGTGATGGTTCTTATATTTGTTTCCTTTTTTGGGCTATTTGATCCATGTTTGAGGTTACATAAAGGTTAATCTCCTAATTGAACCGAACAATTGCTACTTTCGTGGTGTATTTGCCTGATTTGAGCTATGGTAGCACATTTTGCACTGCATACTGCTTAGCATGTCATTTATACCAGTCCAGGAGTAAGAAACTCGATCTTCATTGATCATCTATACATCTTCTTTCTATGTTATACGGATTGGACTGGTAGTTTGTGATCACGCAGGGCGGATTGTGATATTGAGCCTATGATCACTCCAGGCGGATTGCGATATAAAGCATGTGACCACGCCAACTAGATTGTGATATTGAGCTACTGACCACACCGGGCGGTTTGTATTATTAGCACGAAAGTCGTCCGTGCAACACGTGAGTTGCCTGTGCAACACGTGAGTTGTCTATGCGGTTTATTTTATTACCACGTGAGTTGTTCTTGCAGTGTGTGGATTTGTATCCATCCCCCTAGGGTCACCCTCTCATGTTCCTTATTGATGGTGTACATGCAGATTGTGAGAAACCGACAGGTTTTTGGTTGATGTAAGCATTGCGAAGGCTGATGTGGGCCTTAGAGTTGTATTGTGATTTATATTTGGGTCAGAATTCACGCTGCAAGTGATTGGTATTTGGATATTGCATTTCATCTTTACTTGCAATTTTCCTTGGTTGTTTACCTAATTTATTTTCATATCTTCTTTATATGTCAGATTGCTGGCTAGGCAGAGTACGTTAAGTTTTCGTATGCACCAAGGTGATTTTATCTAGGATTCATTACTTTATCATATTATTGTTCTGTATTTGTTGGAGTTACGAACTGTACAGGTGATTAGCGAGTATCATTTATATTTCTTTCCACTATTATCTCACTTAGCTTAGTTATGATACTTGTTGAGTACATGGAATCGGATGTACTCATAGTACACTTCTGCACCTTGCATGCAGATCTTGGGGCTGAGATGCTATGGATGATGGGAGTTAACACTAAAGATGCATTTGCTTCCCGGATATAACTACCACTTAATATTCGTAGTTTTAGATTTGTAATCTATTTATGCATATTCCACACAAATGTTGTATTTATTCTCATACATGCTTTTTAAATCCAATTCTTAGTGTCTCATGAGTTGTACTTCCAATCCTTGAGTTATTGTATGGGTATTCAGTTATTTCTCCTAATGTTTCGTTGTTTTTTTTCTAATTTGAATTGTGTTGACTGTTATTTGGCTTACCTTGCGGGTTGATTAGGTGCCATGGAGACTAGATGGATTATCGGTCATGACAAGTTGGTATCTTAGCTTTAGCTTTATAGGTTCTACGAGTTATGAGCAAGTGTCCAGTATAGTCTTGCGGATTGGCAAGATGACGTCCATACTTATCTTCGAGAGGCTATATAGCATGTAGGAAAATTTCCCATCTTTCTTTCCTTATCGTGCGATATTGATTCAGCTTAAAGCGTATCTCCTTGGATTCTTTCTGTCCACTCGTATGCATGTTGAGCACTCGGTATCAGATGAGTATCGACGGATTGTGATTTCATGGATGAGGTACGAGATGTGTTTTCTATGTTGTGAAGATAGGCCAGTTTGAAGGACTTGAGGCCAAGTTCAGATTGCAACTTGGTCTCGGTAGTTTTAGTTGTGTGCGTATGTGCATTTGGACTTATATGTCCGGCAGTGTCCCTAGGAGTGGGATGATGGTGTAAAGAGTGGTTGGATAGCTATATGATGAGTATTATCTGACCACATAATAATCTTAGGTAGTTTGGACCCTGTTAGGGATATTTTAGTTGTTCATTTATGGAATGACGTATATTCTTATGTCTTGTTGATTAGTTCAGACTTGGGAGGATTTAGCAATTGCATAGTGGTTGTGACCATGATAGGGCATAGAGAAATGCCAGCTTGAGCCTAATTAGGTGGGTTATCTACTGCAGGATGTTTTGATGTTGTGTGATCCGCATGATGTTTCTGTGAAAAGTTTCCTTTCTACCAGCAGGGTGTGTATGTGCTTTATTTTGAGTTTGGATCGCTCGAAAGAGTTTGCACGACTGCACGAGGATGGATATTGCTTAGCAGAAGATTTGAGGTATTCTATGATGGTGCTACATAAGAGTATGAAGGGTTTAGTTGAATTACTATGTGGGATTATGGCAGGAATAAGGGTATTGTGGGTTATTAGATATTTATTCTAGGGCTTCGAGCCAAGTGGGGGAGTCTGCTATCGACAATCAGATTGCACGGTCATGTGTTATGTTAGTTTTGGTTTGTGGCATACTTGTGGATTGGTTATGACTTGAAGAGGTTGATTTCGAAGATGGCTAAAGTATGGAAATTGCCAAATGCATGATGTACTATACTTTAGAGGCATATGAAAATTTTGGAATGATTTGGATTTGATATTCATTGTGGATGTAATGTTCGGGGGGAGGGGGAAGGGGAGGGGGAGGGATCACTCGGTTGCATAAGATGGGGTTGCTCTTAACTTCTTCATGTGCTTCTGGAGCACAGGTTGTTCGGCATGTATTTGCGCTGCTTGGGAGACTAGAGCATGGTGGGTGACTCTCGAGAAGGCTCTAATGAGTTCAAGATTCGTATGTGGTATTTGAGGGTTCCCCCGGATTTGCATATGGCTAAGATCTAATATTTGCAATAGTGGGCACCGATATTTTTGGTAGTTCTATATCATTAATGATTTTGCATTTCAATATCATAGAGGTTGGAGAAACAAATTGAGGTTGGAGAAACAAATTTAGATTTACAAAAGGTCTCTTTAGAGTGGGCATTTCAGTTGTGGTACTAGTAGGTGCTTAAGAGAAAAAATAGTGGCTTATGAGCTTTAGGACGACATGGTTTCATGCTAGGTCCTCTTGTGATGAGCATTGGTTAAGGATCGTATGTACTGGCAAGGAGAAGTGTTAACTTGAAGGCAAGCTAAGAGGAACTCGACGAAATGGGTCAGCTTGATAGTGGGTTGGGTCAACATAGTAATAAAGGTGATTGGTTCTTTTGGTGTAGTGAAGCTTTACCGCTGTTTTGTGGCAATACTCTTGGGTTTGGCAACCTGCATGATAGTTTTAAACTTGGTTATGTGATAATGGGTATTAAAGAAATATTGATAATTTCAACTACGGCTTGGGGCAGATGTTTTCTACAGGCATCCAGAGTTTGTTGCGTGTAGTGATTTTGTCCTGTATGGTGTCAAGTAGGAAGTTTCTGGTTGATAGAATATGTATCCTTCTTGTGATTCGGAGTTGATGATGGGGTTCTCGTGTTTTCATATGATGACATGATAGATGCGGTGCGACGTGTGAGACTGAGGTTTGTATTTACGAGGTTGCAGTTCCTTTCGAAGGGAAGATCACGAGTTCTAGACAACATGGAAGGTTTCAGATATTTACAAGAATGTTGGCATTATCTGGTATCACCTGAGGAGGGTGCTCATATCAAAGGGCACACTGTGTTTTAAATTACGTATGCTTGATAGGTATTACTTTAATCGCCGGGTTGTTGGTCGCCGATGTTCAGATTTTTCTCTGTGGCACGAAAGAATTATTGAAATATTTCTCGTGAGATGATAGTGTATGAGGGATGTGTTAGTCATTTGAGGGGTAAAGTTGGGATCGGACATAGGGATTCTTGTATTAAAGGGATTTGAAGACTAGGAGGGTTCTCAGAGGCAGACTGTTCCTTGGTTGCAGATGGTGAAGGTATGTTAAGAGGTTGATGGATGATAGTATTTTTTATGTTTAGGTTATTGTGGACTTTTCCTAATAAGGACGTGTCTTCTACATCGGGTCAAATTTGTTTACTCAGCACGACTATCGTTGAGGGGTGTGTCATTCTGTTAGAGTTGATCTTATTCATGTCTGATATGTTCCATCTGTTACTCCTCTATGCTATAATGGGTTTTGAGACTGTTGACTATTTACACATGATGCGATTCTATTTGAGCTTTGTGGTAGAATTCGAGCGACATGGCTCTAAGGGTGTTGAATGGTTGATTGCGCCTTCGTTATGGTCTTCCCATTTGGGGTATATTGTACTACCCCTTTGTCCATGGTTATGGTCATGCACTTCGCGTGTTTGTTTTCGATATGCATATGGTTGTTGATTTTAAGCATCATGGCTCGAGGTATTTTATGTGGACCGGTGGTTGGATCGGGACGCGCACCGCAGTGGAGTTTTGTGGTTATTTCATATGTTTTGTTTCTCCTTTGTGTGATGGGTTCATAGCATTGTGCCTTGTAGTAGTATTTGTTGAGCTTGCGGGACGGCTCTCTCATTTTATTCGCTTTCCATTATTGGGTACATCCAGTTTGTTTTTGTTTTGTGCACGAATTGCACTCTATGTGGCTCGAGGTGGTGCTGGTGTGGTGTGTCGGTTGAGCAACTTTTACTGGATGAGATGAGGTTATTGGACCCAGAATGAGTGTTGTTTGATTTGATTAAGGTATGTTTGGAAGAATAATGTCACTACTTAACTTAGAATTTTGCTATGTTTCATGTCGAGCATGAGAGCTCCACGACTTGATGATATGATGAGTGGTTATGAGTTTCTACGTGTTTCTTTCATCATTGGCAGTGTACGAAGGTTTAGAACAAGGTATTATTCGATATGAGATTTGCTACCAGTACCGGGTTAGTTGTAAGGCAGTTATTGTGGCCGGAAGTTATTTCTACGAGTGTCTGAGTTATGTGGAACATCATGTGATTATATTTTGAATATGATCATGGCTTGATACAACTTGTTCAGACTTATGTGGTGTGTAGATACGAGAATCCGGTCTTTATAATGAATCTATGATGTTGAAGATTGGGTTCCGAGGTTGTGGACTAAGGTTGAAGTAAGGATCTTCAATTAGGTTATGTTGTCAGGCTTATCTGAATGGGATCACGCATGGGTATGTGTGTGGTGAATTATACAGTGTTATGATGGCTGTGGAATGAGTCTTGGTACGTTCGAGTACGAATGTATGTTTAAGTGGGAGAGAACGTAATGACCCGACTAGTTGTTTTGAGTGTTAGCATTTCGTTTAGTTATTTGAGGTCCTGAGTAGCTTCATATGATGCATTACAACTTGTGTGTATGGTTGGATTTGATTTTTGGGAAGTTCGGGATTTATTCGGAAGAGTAATTCTCTTTTTAGAAGCTTTAAATTTGAAGAGTTGACCAAGGTTTGACTTGTGAGTACACGACCTCGGATTCGTGTTTTGATGGTTCCAATAGATTTGTATGGTGATTTTGTATTTAGGCGTATGTCCAGATTCGTATTTGGAGGTTCTAAGATTATTTTACTCTTTTTGTCAAAAGTTGGCAATTTGAAGGTTTAGAAATTTCATAAGTTTCACCTTGAGTTGACTTTGTGGCTATCGGATTCGGATTGTTACTCCAAGACTTGGAAGGGGTGGAATTCGAACGAGATGGTTCTTGGGGTGTTGAACTGGATTGCACCTTGGTTATGGTATTCCTGCGTGTGGTATATTCTGCTATTCGTTTCTCCATGGTTATGGTCATGCACTTCGTGTGTTTATTGTCGATATGAATATGGTTAATGATTTTGAGCATCATGGCTCGAGGTATTCCATGTGGGCCGGTGCTTGGATTGGGTCACGCATCGCAATAGAGTTAACGGATATGATTGTGTGCTTATTTCGTGTGTAATGTTTCTCCTTTGTGTGATGGGCTCATAGCATTGCGCTTTTTGGTGGTATCTGTTGAGCTTGCAGGACGGTTCTCTCATTTAATTCTCTTTCCATCATTGGGTACATTCGAGGTGTTGTTTGTTTGGTGCACGAATTGCATGGTATATGGAACTAGGTGGTATTGGTGTGGCATATCGGTCGAGTAGCTTGTACTGGATGAGGTGAGGTTATTGGACCTGGAATGAGTGCTATGGGATTTGATTAAGGTATGTTTGGAAGAATAACGTCACTAGTCAGCTTAGAATTTAGCTATGGTTCTCATTGGTTGAGAGAGCTCCACGACTTGTTGATCTGATGAGTGGTTATGAGTGTTTTCATGTTTCTTTCATCATTGGAAGTGTACGAGGGTTTAGAATAAGGTTTTATTCGATATGAGGTTTGTTACCGGTACTCGGATTTGTGATTGAGCAGTTATTGCTATAAGCATCTGAGTTATGTGATACATCATGTGATTATATCATGGGTTATGGTTATGGATTGATACAGCTTGTTCAAACTTATACAGTGTATAGATCCGAGAATCAAGTCTTATAATGAATTCCGGATGTTGGAGATTTGATTCTAAGGTCAATGGACTAAGGTTGTAGTAAGGATCTTCAGTTAGATGGTGTTGTCAAGCTTATATGGATCAGGATTACGTGGGATCACCCATGGGCATGTGTATGGTGAGTTAATTCAGTGATTCAATGGCTTTGTTACAACTCTTGGCACGTTCGAGGACGAACGTATGTTTAAGTAGGGGATAATGTAATGACCCGGCCGGTCGTTTTGAGAATTTGCATTCAATTCGATGGTTTGAAGTATTGAGTAACTTCATATGAAGTATTATGACTTGTGTGCATCGTCGATTTAGGTTCTCGAGTAGTTCGGGATCGATTTGGTTGAATGATTCTCAAATTGAAAGCTTTAAGTTGGAAGGGTTAGCCGAGTTTGACTTTTGTATATTTGACTTCGGATAAGAGTTTTTATGGTTCCGTTAATTTTAGGTGGTGATTATGGACTTGGGCGTATGCCCGAATTTGTATTTGGATATTTCTAGAATGTTTTGGCACTATTTGGCGAAAGTTGGCAATTTAAAGATCTAGAAAGTTCATAGGTTTGACCGGGAGTTGATTTCGATGTTATTAGATTCGGATTGTTGTTCCGGGACTTAAAATAGGTCGTTATGTGATTTGGAACTTGTATGCAAAATTTGGGTTCATTCGGATTGGTTAGGCTTGAATCGGACGCTTGGTTCGAAGTTTGAAGTTTATGAACTTAAGAGATGTGATTGTGATAGACGATTCATGGTTTTGATGTTATTATGTGTGATTTGACCTCGAGTAGGTTCGTGTTGTATCTTGGGACTTGTTGGTA
The DNA here is from genome assembly GCA_002018475.1 of Nicotiana obtusifolia. Taxonomy (NCBI): domain Eukaryota; kingdom Viridiplantae; phylum Streptophyta; class Magnoliopsida; order Solanales; family Solanaceae; genus Nicotiana; species Nicotiana obtusifolia. The sequence continues at coordinate 78,526 of MCJB01036506.1, forward strand.
TGTTAGGACAGGGTCCCGAGGGGTCCGGGTGTGTTTCAAATTGATTTTGGACCATTGCGGATCATGTTGACATTGCTGAGATTTTGAGTCCTGGAGTGATCGCACTTACGAATCTATGGGCGCAGGTGTGGAGCTGCAGAAGCGGCACAGTAGGTGTAGAAGCTGAAGTAGTGGCCTGGGAGCAGAGTCCGCAAATGCGGAGGTTGACCACAAAAGCAGAAGTGCAAATGCGCTGGGGAATCCGCATGTGCGATGTTAGCGGAGTACACAGATGCGAGGTGTTGTTCGCAGATGTGATTGGTCTGGGTTTCAGTGGTTCTCATGGATGCGACATTTTACCGCAGAAGTGGAGGTCGCAGATGCGACTAAGTGACTGCAAAAGCGGATTCACTGACAAATCTTATTTATTTTGAGGGTTTGGTTATTTTATCACATTTGGAGCTCGATTTTGGGCGATTTTAGAGGGAAATTTCACCACATGAATTGGGGTGAGTATTTTTGGCTCGATTTTGATTATTTACATGATTCTATCTTCGATTTTGGTATTTGATTGATGATTCTAAAAGAGAAATTGGGAGTTTTTGTCTAAACTTTCCTAAAGCGAATTGGATTTTGAACGTCGATTCAGAATCAGATTTGAGTGAAATTCGTACAGTTGGACTCATATTCAAATGGGTTTTCGGAAATTATGAGTTTTGTCGGGTTCCGAGGTGTGGTCGTGAGTTAACGTTTTGGTTGACTTTGAGTATTTGATTAAAGATTCGACCTATATTTCTTGGGTTTGTTTTCTATGGCATTATTTGATGATTTTGAGTTGCTTTTTGCCAGTTTCGAGTCGTTCAGAGGTTGATTCGTGCGGGATGGCAGTTCTAGAGTATTGTTTGGCTTGCACGATATTTGATGTGGCTTGTTCGAGGTAAGTAACATATCTAAACTTGGAATTGTGGGTATTTATCCTTGAAAACTATGATATTTGAGATGTGTAAGGGGTGACGAACGCGCTAGGTGATGGGCGTATGTACGTGCACCGAGGTACTCATGATTTGGGTAGTTCTGAGGCTATTATGGCCTTGTGTTGCAATCATACTTATTTGATATCATGATTTCTCCATTTAAATGATTATTTGAGATATTATTCATGCTAGAAATCATGTCTAGGCTATCTTCTTAATTGTTTAAGACATGATAGGGCTGTACTTTTCCATGTTGAGCTATTTGCCTTAGTCGTAATCATATTGTTCAGTCATGATGGCTATATCTGTCTCTATGCACTTTTGATATGTTGCCTCATATGTTATCGCTGTCCTTGTACGTGACACGATTTTGAGTTGCATTAGTGGCACATTGCAATATTCCGTGTTATATAATTGAATTATGTTTCTGTGAGATGTTGGCACAGGGAGACTTGAGTGGATTAATGATTGATGTGGGCCATAGAGCACTATTGTGAGTGATATTTTGATCAGGTTGCACGCCGCAACGATTATATTGATATTGAGTGACGCGTACGCCAGGCTCCACATTGGGCTAAGAGGTACTAATTTTGAGGTTATGCGTGCACCAGGCCCTACTATTGGGCTATGTGATTTGATTAGCTCTTGGGCAGGATCCACCTCTCCGGAGTCTGACATACCAGCAGTGGGCGCGGGCACTGTGATGTATACACGTGCTTTGAGGGGCTTTTGAACCAGGCACTCGTACAGTACTGAGTGATTGTATGTGTGATACAGTGGGGGCATTCGAGCCAGGCACCTTGAGTGTGCTAAGAGTGAGTGTATTTGATGATTACTTGACATGTACATTTGACATGTAGGCATAGAGAAGCATTTTCCTCATGCTAAACAGTAATGTGACATTTGATGACTCGACATGTATATTTGACATATAGGCATAGAGATGTATCTTCCTTATGCTAAACGGTAATGTGACAGTTGATGACTCGACATGTATATTGACATGTAGGCATAGAGATGTTTTTCCTCGTGCTAACTGGTAAACGAAAAGTCTTATCTGATGCTGTGAATTGGAAAACAAGTTCTTTTTGAAAAAATATCATGTTTAATTCATTTCAGTGGTAAGATTTGGACTTTGACTAATATACTTGAAATGCATGTCTGCTTTTCTATAACTATGAACGAGCTGAGCACCATACCTTTTAAGTTATTCACTTTTATTGTCTTCATTATATTATTACGAGTGGTTATTGACTATTGGTGTTGGACTCTGGCCTTCCTTCGAGCTCGTCACTGCTTTCAACCTGAGGTTAGGTTTGTTACTTATTGATTATATGGGGTCGATTGTACTCATACTACACTTCTGCAATCTTGCATGCAGATCTTGGAGGTGACGCTGTTGTGTATGGCGGAAGTTTGGCATTGAAGATATACCTGCTTTTCGAATATAGCTGCTACTTGCTCTTGGTAGCTTTAGATTTGCAAATCTTTTTATGTATATTTCGAACAGATGATGTATTTATTTCGTACCAGCTTTGTAATTCTAAGTGTAATAAGCTCTACTTATACTACCAGTCCTTGGGATTTTGTATAGAAGTTCAGTTATTTTACTCATTGACTCTTATTATTATCATTTGAGTTGTATTTGATGTTATTTGACTTACTAGCGGGTTGGGGTTAGATGCCATCACAATTAGATGGAATTTGGGTCGTGACATTATAATTTTAAACTTATGGGTTCAGATCTGTCATTCTTTACAATTTTAATGAATTTTTACATATAAATTTATGTTCTGCGTCGGAACTCACGAATTCAGATGATCACGATACCACTACTCTACATCCTCCCATGCTGTCCGCTAGTGCCTCTACTTTGCTACAACCTGGGCATAGTGTTTTACTTGGTTTATGAAGACCTTAGAAATCAGTGAGAAATGTTAAATACAAAAGTAAATTAATCTTGCTTTTTTTCTGGGAGGGTTGTTTCTCAGTTTCAGTATGGTTTAACAATTTAATCACATCACATTGAACCAAACATGCGAAATCTAATTCAAAATGTGACAATCCTAGGACAAGGTTAAACCAGAGGAGAATGTGACTCCAGCCAAGTTTGAGCCCTTCATCTTGCAATCAGGTAACGGGAGCCACGTCCACTGGTCGTCCTTTTTGTCATACCTTAACCAAATTGTTTCCCATGTACCCTCCAGATTGGTCATCAAAATTGCTCTTGTTATCCCTTCCCCTTTTTGCATACACCCCATCATAGCACCATATGGCTTGCTTATTTTATAAATTAGATCATTTGGTGCCCTTGATACAAATTCCCAATACCTCCCATTTGTGCTCAACCCCCATAACTCTATCCCCTTTATCTTTCTAACTGTTTTATTCACATCGTCAATTTTACCTGATCTAATAGTAATCATATTTCCATCACCGTACACGTGTAATAGATCGATGGCGTTTCCCCAACTAAATCCAACAGCATCTTCCTCGTTCCCTCGGGTGACGAATGTTGGTCGGATGACAACTGGAGCGCTGTTGCATTGAGGTCGCACGGCTATGATGACACTTGCGTTTCGTCCATTAGATGCACTTAGGAAAACAAAATCACCTTGTAAGTCTTGGGTAACCTCTCTTGCTTGTATAAATTGCCATTTCTCAACTCTCGAATCATACTCGAATAAAGTTGGATGACTTTGATGTAACTCAACAAACATAAACCGGAAATGCTTGGAACTAGAAGGGCAAGAGAGTAATTTCATACCGGATCTTCGCCACAAGGATGTGCCACGTGGACCTAACGGACTTGGAGGGATCTTTTTCACCATCCGAGTCATAATATCAACTGACATAACTTCCTGCCTGTTATTCAAAGCAAAGAGGAATATATTACCAGAAGCAGTCAAAAAGTAGACATCTTCACCTGGCGGAACCACTTGTTTCAACAAATCGGCGATCAATATATTAAACCACCGGTTGGAAGAATCGGCGAAGCCATAGAGCACAGCTTCACGGCGCCACCGTTTCATATAAAGGAACAGCCACGTGGCGGAGCGCGATTGAAGATTGTAGTCGCGAACGAAATCCCGATCAGAAATAATAGAGGAAATGGACTTATTGACAGATTTCAGTCGGATAATCTCAGGTAAGGCAAGCTGCAGAATTATATATTGGATGAGCTCCGAGGGGAGTAAGCAAAAACTGATGGCATTTGTCCGGTGACTTTCCATCAACATACAATTATTTGTTGCATTTAATTGTTGCAATGGCTTTGTTTATATTGTGACAGTGTCAAATTAATTAATCGTGTAATTAATTCATTAGTGGAGAAGACAATGGAAGCTTATCTATGTGGAATTGTCGTCATAGTGGCAGAAACGAATGGTGGAGATTAATGTCATAGAATATTTAATATTTTTTCGATTAGGTAACACAGAGATTAATGATGTGTATATTTAATCTCTAATGAGTTTTCTTTCCGAAGTCATGTTTGGCCTTGAGTTTTATTGAAAAGGGTTAAATAATTCATACGGAGGGTTAATGTGGACAAACCCAACTATAAACAATACATACAAGTATTATAGTGTTTTATTGTGTGGAAGAAAGAGATACACTACAGAATAAAGCCTCAGGGCTGAATCATCCCCTCTGATATAGGTCAGTGAGGGAAGTCTCACACTTATTTTATTGGTAATAATCATTGCCATTGTCTTTCTCTTTTTTTATTATCTTTTTCCAAAATTCCAGGTTGATTCTTTGACGTTAAAATTCTAGCGTATTATTTATCAAGTATATTTCAATGTTATCAGAAAAGAAAATTCAACAGGTAAGTTAGTTGCCTTACAGAGAACTGCAATTTTCAGGAGGAAAGATAGACACGAATCATTCCTCCACAGAATGGCTAATGCACAAGTACTAAACTTTTATTATTCTATCCATTTCAGTTTTATATTGTACGACGTTGCTATGATTTGAAGAGTTAATATCTTTGATAACAAGTTTTTTTATACCAATATAATTTTTTATTATTACATTTTATCTAGTTTTTATTTATATAAACTTTATTTCAAAGAAATTCAGAAATTGATGTCTAAATAGACTAAATATTGAAGGTCAAACCTGGTAATTCAAATTCTTTCATTCTTTTTCAAGCTAATGTAGAGTATATAGGCTATTAAAACTTGCATGCATTGATCGTGTACAAATACCATAAACATATTCCTATACTATTTTTTCTCTAGATAATTTTGGTGCCCAAGTCCCTCGCACACCTTAACTAATTAACTAGGTACTTGCTATCATTCACCAAACATATGTATCAGCCAATTCTATTCACTAATATTGAGACAAATAAAAAAATCACAGTCTTTTTATCTGTGCTATAATTTGAACCACGGTCTCTCATGGTTCCTTCGAAACTTCATTGACAGCTAAATATCATCCTATTTAGTATGGCTTTGGCAAACAAAGATGGTTAAGTTGAAACAAGTAATTGCTAACGCATGAGGGCACGTTGGAGTCATTTCCACACTTAGGAAACAAGCACTCATTCCTAGCCCAATCTCGATGACTTAAAGGTGGCTTTTAAGAGGCATAAGTGTTATTTGACCTTTGCTCAAAGGCCTAAGTTTGGAATGCATCCCAGGCTTGGCGGTTCGGATAAGGATGTATACTAAAATTAAAATTATGACATCTGAATCTGAATATTAAGATGAGTTTTAAGATCTAAATACTAAATGACTAAAATTATTTATTTTTTAAATATTTGAATATATATAATTTATTTTTATTTAAAAATTAATAAACATAAACTCAAATAAAAAACTAATTAATCTAATATTTTATCTATATATATATATATATATATGGTAGTTGGTGGTGCTGATAGCTAATGAAGGTGCTTGTGAGTGCCGACTAGAGGCGGCGGTTGGTGGTAATTTTGGTTGATGGTGGCTCTGGATAGTAGATAGTGGTATTGATAGAGATAGCGATTATGGTTGAAGATAGTGGTGGTGATGGTGATAGCTATAGCAAACAAATGAGGCCTCACGTAGTGCCGTATTAGAAATAGCCCAAGAGGGCCCTTCCCATCCCAGTTTGATACTTTGTTTTTCTTTACTCGTCGTTTTACCAGTTTCTCTATTTCCTCTTGACCAATTTGAAAGTAAAATGAGGGATTAGACTCATGCTAAGTGTTCATATTACCTAATACACGTACATCCTGTCCACTTACTATACCTTCTTTTTAAGTGGTTTACTTCGTT
>MCJB01036506.1:84898-121318 GCA_002018475.1 Nicotiana obtusifolia
GGGGGGGGGGGGAGGGGGAGAAAAGATTAAATTTAAAAAGTACTACTTCTATCCCGGATAATTTTCACCTTTTAAATTTTATTTCATCAAATAAAATAAATTTCCAACTCCTACCTTAAGGTCCAGTAAATTGGTACCGTTGAAGTAAGTTTCTTTATCCTTCGGTTAAACATTTGTCAAAAGAAGTTTAGCATGAGCAAATCAAGTATTTCAAAACATTTGAGCTGAGCTAAACGTTTTCAAGAAAAGTTTAGGCCAGTCAGCTGAGAAATTTTACAAAAGCCTTACACAACAAACACTACCGAATGTATAGAATTTACTTGCTTAAACAATCATTTGTCTCCAACAACTCCTGCAACTTTGTCTCTCTGCCCATTCTCTAATTTACTTCAACTCTTTCCTCTCCCTTCTCTTTTACTCCTGTAACTCCTCCAAACTCTCTTATGCAACTATTTCCTCTCTTCCATCTTAATATTTTCCCCCCTACAACACACCGAGATACCCTAGCTCCCTCTAACTGAAAACGCTACCTTACTGTTCATTTTTCAGAAACATTTCTGGCACAAATGCAGCACGCAATACTAACACATATTGGAGAGGAGGGGGGCAGCAATTCTCTATTGTTATCTTTTCCCCCTTATCTCCTGAAAATGAAGAACTTTAGCAAACATTCGCTCAAAGGAATAAACAATAAATACCAACCACCTCTTCTATAGAAGCAACACCAGCCATTCACCAACACAAAACCAACCCTTCACTGACATAGATATTCACCACTGCAGACCAATATAGACAACCAACAGGCTTGCGCTTGCCCCCTCCCCCCCCTTCCGGAAACCCAGCACCTACTCTCAAATTAACACCAGCGTTGTCCTTGCTGAGGAGTTCTACTACTTTCTTTTCTTTTTTCTGCTCAAGCTATGCTCATTGAGGAACTGCTCTAAAAGACCAACGGTTGAGATATGCAAAATTCTTTTAAAAAAATGCTCAAGATAAGCTAAGGTTCATGCATTCAGTATAAGAGTACATGAAATGTGATTATTTGCTGATCTTTTTCCAAACAACAGAGTTAACAGTCCAATCTTGAGAAAGAGAGGCCATTCTATGCAGACTTAACTCACTTCCTTTCAGTTTTGGTCTTCTTGAGGAGAAAATTGTTGAATAATACTTGGTGCCTGGTTAAGATTCCAAAGGGCCGTAAAGCAAGTTGACAAAATTAGGGAGAAAGCATAAGGGAAGAAAGAATAAGGGAGGATAACAGAGGTTTCTCTTTCGCAAATGTGCTGGGATTTTGGTGGGTGAAATTTTGTTGGGCATTATGGGCCCAGAGTCCACTTTCACATAATAAGTTCCTCAAACAAGTATTCCTAGTTATATCTCACACATGATAAAATTTCTCAGTCAGCCTAAAGGAAGCAAGTCAGCCTAAAGGAAGCAACAACCGGAAGACCAATGCTTCAGCTGAATATATTAGGATACTAGAGACGTGGAATAGAGCTATGGAAAGTATCAACGCAACGCACAGATTTGATAATTAACACATGCTCTAGAAGATATGGTTAACTTGGACTAGATAATAAGCCATCTAATATAGTTCCCTCTTCGGTGGCTAAGACTGCGGCGTTTGGACGTTTGTATGAAGAGCTTGGGGAAAGAGGCAATTTTCTATTGTTATTTTTTCCCCCTTATCTCCTGAAAATGAAGAACTTCAGCAAACATTCGCTCAAAGGGAAAAACAATAAATACCAACCACCTCTTCTATAGAAGCAACACCAGCCATTCACCAACACAAAACCAACCCTTCACTGACATAGATATTCACCACTGCAGACCAATATAGACAACCAACAGGCTTGCCCCCTCCCCCCCCTTTCGGAAACCCAGCACCTACTCTCAAATTAACACCAACGTTGTCCTTGCTGAGGGGTTCTACTTTTCTTTTCTTCTTTCTGCTCAAGGTATGCTCGTTGAGGAACTGCTCTAAAAGGCCAACAGTTGAGATATGCAAAATTCTTAAAAAAATGCTCAAGATAATTTAAGGTTCATGCATTCAGTATAATAGTACATGAAATGTGATTATTTGCTGATCTTTTTCCAAACAACAAAGTTAAAAGTCCAATCTTGAGAGAGAGAGACCATTCTGTGCAGACTTAACTCACTTCCTTTCAGTTTTGGTCTTCCTGAGGAGAAAATTGTTGAATAATACTTGATGCCTGGTTAAGATTACAAAGGGCGGTAAAGCAAGTTGACAAAATTAGGGAGAAAGTATAAGGGAAGAAAGAATAAGGGAGGATAATAGAGGTTTCTCTTTCGCGAATGTGCTAGGGTTTTGGTGGGTGAAATTGTTTGGGCATTATGGGCCCAGAGTCCACTTTCACATAATAAGTTCCTCAAACAAGAATTCCTAGTTATATCTCACACATGATAAAATTTCTCGGTCAGCCTAAAGGAAGCAACAACCGGAAGACCAATGCTTCAGCTGAATATATTAGGATACTAGAGACGTAGAATAGAGCTATGGAAAGTATCAACGCAACGCAAAGATTTGATAATTAACACATGCTCTAGAAGAGATGGTTAACTTGGACTAGATAATAAGCCATCTAATATAGTTCCCTCTTCGGTGGCTAAGACTGCGGCATTTGGACGTTTGTATGAAGAGCTTGGGGAAAGAGGCGGAGATAAGAAACTATACAGGTTGGCCAAAGTAAGAGAAAGGAAGGCCCGTGATTTGGATCAAGTGAAGTGCATAAAAGACGAGGAGGGTATAGTGCTGAAGGATGAGGTACATATTAGACGAAGGTGTTAGTCATACTTCCATAAACTCTTGAATGATGAGGGGATAGGGATATTGTGCTGGGTGATCTGGAGCACTCCGGCAGTCAAAGGGAATTTGGATACTATAGGCGCATAAGTGTGGGGGAGGTCGAGGGGGCGATACGTAGGATAGAGCAGGGGTAAAGCGACCAGGCCAAACGAGATCCTGGTAAAATTCTAGAAGAGCGCGGGTAAGGCAGGCTTGGAATGGCTCTCTAGGTTGTTCAACGTCATTTTTAGGGCGAACAGATGCCTGAGGAATGGAGGTGGAGTACGATGATTCTGTTGTACAAGAACAAGGGTGATATCCAGAATTGCAATAGCTATAGGGGTATCAAGCGACTAAGTCATACGAAATAAGTTCGGGAGAGGGTTGGAGGGGAAGGTGAGGAGGAATGTGTCTATTTCCAAGAATCAGTTCGGTTTCATGCCGGATCGTTCGACTATGGAAGCTATTCATCTAATAAGGAGATTGATGGAGCATTATAGGACAATGAAGACGGACTTGCATATGGTGTTCATTGACCTAGAGAAAGCATACGACAAAGTCCCGAGAGAGGTTCTATGGAGATATTTAGACGCAAAATATGTGCTTGTAGCCTACATTATAGTGATTAAGGACATGTTAGATGGAGCTAAGACAAGGGTAAGGACAGCGGCAGGAGATTCAGAATACTTTCCGGTTGTGACGAGGTTACATCAGGGATGATCCTGAGCCCGTTTTTGTTGTCCTTGGAGATTGACGCATTAACGTGGCACATTCATGCGAAGGTGCCGTGGTATATGTTATTTGCAGATGATGTAGTTCTGATTGACGAGACACGGGAGGTGTTGACAACATACTGGAGGTCTGGAGACAGACTCTTGAATCTAAAGGTTTCAAGCTGAGCAAGACCTAGACAAAGTATTTGGAGTGCAAATTCAGCGAAGTTACCCAGGAAGCGGACATGGGTGTGAGGCTTGATACACAAGTCATCCCCAGGAGAGACAGTTTTAAGTACCTTGGATCTATAATAAAAAGTAATGAGGAGATTGATGAGGATGTCACGCATCGTATCGGAGCAGGTTGGATGAAGTGGAGGCTCGCTTCCGGTGTCTTGTTTGATAAGAATGTCCCGTTGAAACTTAAAGGTAAGTTCTACAAGGTTGTAGCTAGATCGACTATGTTATATGGAGTAGAGTATTGGCCTATCAAGAACTCTCATGTCCAGAAAATGAAAGTAGCTGAGATGAGGATGTTAAGGTGGATGTGTGGACATACCAAGGTAGATAAGATTAGGAATGAAGTTATTTGGGATAAGGTGGAGTAGCCCCTATGGAGGATGAGATGCGAGAGGCGAGGTTAAATGATTCGGGCATGTTAATCGGAGAAGCATAGAAGCCCCAGTTAGAAGGTGTGAGAGGTTAGCCCTGGTAGGTATCCGGGTAGAGGTAGGCCTAAGAAGTTTTGCAGAGTGATGATTAGCCGGGACATAGCGCAGCTGGAGTCGACTGAGGACATGGCCATTTCGGAGGGTGTGGAGGTCGAAGATTAGGGTCGAAGGCTAGTAGGTAGTCGAAAGTTTCTCTTTGTCTTACACAGTTTGCTAGCATTAGTATTAGTATGATATCCTTTTATTAATAGATGCTATTACTACCTAGAGTTTACCTGTTTTTTGGCTTCGTCTTTTTTATGTTGTTGTTGTTCCCTTTTCCTGTCTACGTTTTTTTTTTTTCAGCCGAAGGTCTATCGGAAACAGCATCTCTGGCCTTTCAGGGTAGATAGTAGTAAGGTTGTGTACATCTTATCCTCCCTAGTCCCCACTTGTGGGACATCACTGGGTTTATCGTTGTGGTTGTAATATAGTTCCCTCTCCCTGTGACTGATCAGATTGTTGCTTGTTATAGGAATCAAGTGGTTTGACTCATTATCAGTTTTTTTTCTTAGTTAACGAATTCAACCATCACAGCATGACATTTCTTTAAGGTGTGTCAGAACAAAGTAGAAGATGCAAAAGTTATCTAATTGTGGAGAAAAATCAAACATACATTTCTGTAGCAGCTCTGTTAAACTGGACACCGCCAGTGTAAAACAAGATATACATGTATGTAATCAACATGATAGCATGCCAAAGAAAGGGAGCAAAAACTCATAAATTGTAGTCAAATGATTACTAATCATTAATGAAAACAAGGCCAATCTAAAAAGAATCTAGTTTTGGTCTGTAAAGACTAGAATAGGATCAAAGTATAGGTAAATAACGGAGTGGGAGAACTAATAATAGCCTCATCAGCAATAGGCACAAATGCCAAAATGCTTATAGACCAGAAATCTTACCAGATATTCCTTTTTCTTCATCACTATCTCCATAGTTGTGGAGGTCATTCTTATTGTCCTGCTTAGACATAGCAGAATCCCGTTGTGGTGGAGTGGTACTAACACCAGTTACAGATTGCTGATAAAGAACACCTCCAGCAATAGTAAACAACAAGCACATCAAACCAAATGGACTAGCATGCTTATCCCAAATGAGAACATTAATGGCAACTGTCAAGAACTTATTCACCACCCCGGTTACTGTAAAAGCAGTAGCAGAGATTGCTTTCCTTGCAGCAAATCCAAAGAAACTGATGAGCAGTCCAAACACACAGGATAATGAGACTGCAACGAAGGCGACAGGGTTAAACAATGTCCCTCCGTTTGATCTCATAGCAATGAACGCGTCAACATACTCCCCAGTAATAATCCAAAATAAAGGAGCCATCATCAATGACAACAAATTGTTGTAGAACACAAAGCCCCAAGTATTCAACCCGAGATTTGTTACCATATGCTTAATATAGACCATCTCAGTCGTAATGGTTACCAAGTACGCAAACGCCCAAGAATAAGCAGTCAGAGTAAAACCTGAATCTGTAGCAACATACCCAACAGCACCTCCCAAAATGACCACCAAAGATAGAAACGTCAACTTTGAAGGGCATGGTTGCTCTCTAAAAGCTGTATCAGCAACAGCAACAAGCAGAGGCGTACAGGATCTAAAGACAATGAACGTATCCACGTTGGCATGGCGCAAAAGATTGGTGTTGGTGAATATTGCCAGGTAAAAAATAAGGGCAGCAGGCAAGAATTTCTTGGCATTCTCCAACGTGAACGGATCATGATGCAACAGCCCAAATTTTCCTAAAACCCAAACCCCTAAAGCTGAAGTTAGGTATTGCAATGCAGTAAGAAGACCTGGGTAGTTGAAGTTGGTTATAGCAAACTTGTTAATCACAGCAAGCAAGCTGGAACAGAGGGCATATCCAACCACAAGACTGCTCGTAGCATAATATTGCTTTGACGCATCAAATCTGATTGCAGACATTGTATTCACTAGAGCTGTTAAAGGGGTTTCTTCTCTCTTAATCCTCGCCTGATTTAGAAATTCTAACAATATCCGGACCTCAATACAGTGCTTGCATATAAGCAATAGAATAAACGCCCAAAGAGATAAAAGTTGAGCTGGAAATGCAAATCATTGTGAGGTATAATTTGTTTCAAAAATTCAAGCAATAACACATTAATGTGAGGCCTTAAACAGAAGTGACAGTATTTATCAAGGATTTCAGCTAAAAATGAAATTTTTATGCACTAAAACATGCCAATTCAAGAAAGAAGAAAACGGGAAGGACAAACCATAAAAGGAAGTACAAATTAGTGGGACAATTGGGGACCGAAATCGATGAATCTTGAAATTAAATCTATTAATAAAGTTAGATATGAATAAGAAGAGACAGAAAAGAAAAGATCTAAAACCGAAACCCAATTCAAGATGGAACAGTGAACCTAATCAATGAACTAAAAAGGGACAGAAACTAAATGTGAATAGAGATCTCTAATATTAGAAGGAAAAAAAGGAACCTGTTTTGCTCCACGTGAATTATCTGAAAAACACTGAGCAGAACTTTCAATGAAAAGACGGATAAAGCTGAAAATGAGAAGGGCAAGAAGAGAAGAACGGGTGTCCCTGAATAGGGCACAGAGGCGTGGGTTTTGGAGTAGTACTGTAGTGTATCAATCTGAACGGGCTGTTCGGAGGGATTATTGGAGGAAAATAAAGATGAAAATTGCTTTAACTACTTTTACATGATAGACCATGTTTTACATAGTTGTCCTTTTACCCACTTACACAATTCTTATGCTTCTTTCACTGCAAATTTCGGTGCATTGAGTGTGTTCACAAATTAATTGGATCATCTATCTAGTACTAGTACACGCATCAAAATAGGTTAGCACTGAGCAGGATAAGTATTATTTACTAGAACTTGAATGTACATTGAGCATGTTTAGTAATGTAATCACAGTTATATTTTATCTCCTGCCATTGGGATTTTTGGAAGTCATTCTAATTGCATCGGGTAAAACTGATTTACATTAAATGATCGAATGGCAACGTGTCACGTGGAACCGAAATTGCATAGTAACTAGTACCGGGAACAACAGTTGTGATTGACATCGGGATAGCCCCGAAGGGAATATGATCGACGTGCGCAGAATTAAATGCTTGTCATCGGATAGCATTCAATGAAGAATATTCCCTTCCATTAAATAGGCAGTCATTGCAGAGAATATTTGCATTCATGGCCTGCCGTTGCATATTCATCAATGTCCCTCTTTATTATCATTTAAGAGGGCTTGATTCTAGAATCTTGTTTCCCTAGGTATAGCTATAAACAGTAGACTCAACAGCTATTGTAGGACACGAAATTCTTGACAAAACTTATGTTACATTCTATTCTCAAGTTAAATCAAATAACTTTACTCGCTTTTTATATTGTTCTTACTTCTTTCCTCGGAGGCATTGCTCCCAGAGCCAGGCTTGTCATTTCCTTGATTTTAATTGCAAATTCTTATTTTCAATCTAGTTTATTTATCATTTTTGGATCAAATTAGTTCGCTTGTCTATAAACCACGTAACAAATTCAATTGTATCGTTTTACGGGTAAATAGTTTGGCACCTACCATGGGGCTTAGATAGTTGCGTAAATGAGTTGATCCTTGCGTTTATTACTAACTTGCTTGATTCTTCGTTTCTTAGCAAAAAATTTGAAAATGGCAGCTAACTATGTCAACATCGCACACAATGTTGAATGTTGAGGGATATGAAAATCTACCTCAACACAACGATTTAATCCGCGACACTCGTAACAAGGGGATGAAGCAACCCCCGGTCAGTGGAGGACAGTACCCACGATATGTGTGGGAGCCAACTCCCCATGACGCAGAAGACGAGCACGTTGTAGAAACAGTAAGGATCTTGAGAGCGCAACAGAAAGCCATCATGGGCCATCTCTCAAGTCAGGACCAGGTCATGAAGGCATTGAAGCAAGAGTTGTCGGGCACTTCCAACAATGCAAATGGAAGAGGTCCGGCTCCGCCTAGCATTCCTGCAAATCAGACGACTCAAAGAGTTGATAACAATACCCCTAGGGTTGAGGTTGGCTTTGACAGTGCAGGGGAGACCGGTAGCGGATCCAGTAATGGCAGCAGTAATGATCCTTTCAAAACTGAACTCATGAGATTCATGAGGGAGATAAACGAGTGGATGGATCAGAACACGAAGGAGTTTAACATCCGAATGGACCAGATTTCGGGTGCACCACCAGTTTTGAAGGGGCCGGGTTCAAAAATATATATTCAATTGCCGTTCAAACCGATCGCAGCATCGGAGTTAATCCCAAAGAAATTCAAGATGTCGGATATACCAAAATACGATGGGACCTCAGACCCTCAAGAGCACATCATAACTTATACAACGACCTAAAGGGGAACGATTTGGCTCAACATGAGATCGAATCGGTTCTACTGTAAATTTGGAGAAACCCTCATGAAGGGGGTCTTGACATGGTATTCGCTTTTACCAGAGCATTCAATTGACTCTTTTGAAATGCTTGCTGATTCATTCATTAAGGCCCATACTGGGGCCAAAAAGGTCCAAGCCAGGAAGGCGGACATATTCAGGATCGCACAAGATGAGTCCGAAATGCTGTGGGAGTTCGTTATTAGATTCTAGAAAGAGAGAATGCTGGTACCAGTCGTACCAGACGAATGAGCAGCGGAAGTATTCACTAAATGTTTGAACCCCAGGAGCTCCGACACCTCTCGAAAGTTGAAGGAAATCATACGCGATTCCAAGCGACCACATGGGTGGATGTCCATAACCACTATGAATCGAAGATAAGGATAGAAGATGATCAGCTCGGGTTTTCGATGTCAACCAAGGGGCGGGACCGAGACAAGAATCGGGATAAGGTCAAGAATGATTTTGATGCAGACCGGCGATCTTCAAAAGGCCTCTTTTTGCCTCACAAGAGAGTCGAGGGATGCGGCAATAAAGGGTTCCGGTCCTCGGATAGGTTCGTTCCCGAAAGAAGAACTGACTGTGGCCGGAACAATAGATCGTTACAGAAAAAGAGGTATCGGCGGCCCGGGATTCCACTTATCCCAGGTTTTTAGATTACAATTTTAACATCAGCATAATGGAGTTGGTATTGGCGATGAGGAATATCAAAGAAGCACGGTTCCCCAAGTCAATCAGATCCTATGCCAGCCAGAGGGATCCCAACTTATGGTGCGAATATCATGAGACTTACAGCCACAGAACTGGGGACTGCCGGCATCTGCGCAAGGAGGTGGCAACGCTGTTGAAGAACGGCCATCTCAGGGAGTTCTTGAGTGACCGAGCTAAAAATAATTACGGTCACAGCCCGGACAATGCGGAACCCTCGAAGATAGGGGAAAAACCTCCTCGGTTGACTGTTAACATGATTTTCGGAGGGAACGAAATCAACGGTGTAACCTTCTCAGCAGACAAGAAGACAAAAGCATCAGTGACCCACAGTAAGAGACTCCGGGAAGTCACCAAAGATGACATCACCTTTATGATGGAAGACGCCGACGGACTTCTTCTGCCACATAACGACATCCTGGTAATTTCTCTTGATGTTCAAGATTTCAAGATTAAACGTGTTTTGGTTGACCCAGGAAGCTCAGCCAAAATCATTCAATGGAGAGTGCTAGAACGAGCCAAATTAACCAGAATTATCATTCAGGCAACAAAGCTCCTCGCCGGGTTCAACTTGGCGAGTATGACAACCCGAGGAGAGATCCTGCTCCCATGAATGCTGAAGGGGTCACGAAGAGCACCTTATTTGAAGTGGTGGACGGTGACATGGGCTACAACGTAATTCTCGGTAGACCATGGTTGCATGAGATGAAGGCCGTACCATTAACCGTTGAAATTCCTGAACCCAGAGGGAATCAAATAGTTAAGAAGAGATCAACCGCCGTCAAGAGAAATGAACACAATGTCGATTTCCAACAATAAAGGAAAGGAACCTAGAAAATAGCAATTACAAGAACATGTGCCTGCTCCTATTCCAAGTGAAGATGATAAGGGAGAGGAGTCGTGGGAATCCCACCATGTACCAAGATACTTTCAGGTACCGGAAGAGACAGGCGCGACCAAATGCATAACAGAAGAACACGAACAGGTGGCTGAGGAATTCTTGGGGAGAAAATTTCACTTGGGAACAGGACTCAATCTCGAGCTCAGGTCAGGATTTATTAATTTCCTTAAAGCTAGCGTTGATTGTTTTGCATGGTCGCACTCGGATATGATACGTATCCCACTAGAGGTGGTCATGCATAAGCTAAGCCAGGACCAAAGCGTCCCTCCAGTAAGGCAAAATTAACGCCCGATAGCCGAAGTCAGAAATAGGTTTGTTAAAGAAGAGGTAACTCGATTACTTGACATCGGTTCAATCGGGGAGTTAAAGTATCCCGAATGGTTATCTATGTAGTTGTAGTTCCAAAAAAAAATAACATGTTTCGAATGTGCGTAGATTATAAAGACTTGAATAAGGCGTGCCCTAAAGACTCGTTCCCACTGCCAAACATTGATCAAATGATTGATGCAACGGCCGAGCACGAGTTACTGAGTATCCTCTATGCTTATTCCGGGTACAATCAAATCAAGATGAATCCGGAAGATCAGGAAAAAACTTCGTTCATAGCAAACTTTAGCACATGTTATTATAATTTGATGCCCTTTGGTCTTAAAAGCACCGGAGCCACTTATTAGAAGCTCGTGAACAAGATGTTCGAGAAGCAAAAAGGTAAAACGATGGAAGTGTATATAGATGACATTTTGGTCAAGTCCTTGAATGCATGTGATCATTTAAAGAACCTCCAAGAAACCTTCGATATCTTGAGAAAGCACAATATGAAGCTCAAACCAAAAAAATGCGTGTTCAAGGTTGGCTCCAATAAGTTCTTGGAATTCTAGGTTTCACAAAGGGGATCGAGGTAAATCCCGATAATATCAAAGCCATCGAGGACATCCCACACCAGCTAACAAGTGTAAAAGAAGTACAGAGGCTAACCAGAAGATTGGCCCCATTAAGCAGGTTCATCTCTCGATCCTCGAAAAAATGTCATCACTTCTTCTCTTTTTTGAAGAAGAAGAAGAACAATCTCGAATGGACTCCGAAAAGTCGGCAGGCCTTGAAAGACCTGAAACGTTATCTATCAAGCCCCCGGCTATTATCAAAACTGGAGGAAGGTGAACAACTACTAATATACTTAGCGGTCTCAAAGGTAGCGGTAAGTGCCGTTTTAGTCGGGAGGATGAATGTACACAATTTCCTGTCTGTTTTGTTAGCAAAATTTTGTTAGGAGCGAAAACTCGTTATCCACTTTCCTTAGCTCTCGTAGTCGCCTCTCAAAAGCTTAGGCCTTATTTTCAATACCACTTGATAGCCGTTTTGACGACCTTCCCCTTGCAGAATGTTCTTCACAAGCCTGAGTTGATAGGCTGGCTGGCCAAATGGGTAGTCGAAATTAGTTAGTTCGATATTGAATATAAGCGTAGGACAGCGATCAAATCATAAGTTTTGGCAGACTTTATGGCCAATTTTAGTCTCAAAATATTGCCCATTTCTATATTTCAAAATATAGAAATGGGCACGCGTGCAGGCGAATAATCTTCCGGATGTAAATATAAGCCAACCGCCCTAATCAATAGTAAATCATCACCAGAATGAAGTGTGCAGACTTAGTAAACTGGTCAACAATAACCCAGACTGTGTCATATCTCCTCATGGTCCGTGGTAAGCCTACCATAAAATCCATAGTGATGTGCTCTTACTTCCACTCCGGTATCTCCAATATCTGAATCAACCCACTTGATTTCTGATGCTCATACTTCACCTGTTCACGATTCAAACACCGAGAGACATAGGCAACAATATCTTTCTTTATTCTCTACCACCAATAGTGTTGTTTCAAGTCACGGTACATCTTTGTGACACCTAGTGAATGGAATTGTGCGAACTGTGAGCCTCCTCAAGGATCAACTCTCTCAACCCATCAATATTTGGGACACAAATCCAGCCTTGAAGTCGCACAACACCATCATCATCAATCACAACCTCCTTAGCACCACCCCGCTGCACTGTGTCCTTCAACACCAACAAGTGAGGATCATCAAACTGGCGAGCCTTGATATGCTCCAAAAATGATAAATTTTCCATAACCCAAGCATGAACCCCACTATGCTCCGAAATATCCAATCTCACAAATCAATTGGCCAAATCCTGAACATCCATAGCTAGTGGCCTCCCCGTTGCCGGTAAATATGCCAAACTGCCCGTGCTCGCAGCCGTCCTACCCAATGCATCAACCATTATATTGGCTTTCCCGGGATGATATAATATGGTGATATCATAGTCTTCGATCAACTCAATCTTCGCTGCCACAAACTAAGGTCTTTCTTCTTATACAGGTGCTGGAGACTCCGATGGTCGGTATAGACCTCACATGGAATGACGTATAGATAGCCCCTCCAAATCTTCAATGTATGGATAATGGCTGCCAACTTTAAATCATGTACAGGGTAATACTTCTCATGAACCTTCAACTACCGAGATGCATAGACAATCACCCAACCGTCCTGCATCAAGTCGCACCAAGTCCAATACATGATGCATCTCAATACACAGTATAAGATCCTGAACCTGTAGGCAACACCAACACTAGGGTTGTTGTCAATGCAGTTTTAAGTTTCTGAAAGCTCGCCTCACATTCGTTGGACCATCTAAAAAGAGCACTTTTCTGGGTCAACGTAGTCAATGGGACTGAGATAGATGAAAACCCCTCCATGAATCAGCGATAATAACCTACCAAACTAAAGAAGCACTCTCTATAGCTGAAGTAGGTCTAGTCCAGTTCTAAATTGCCTCAATCTTCTTAAGATCCACCTTAGTGCCCTTGAAAGATACAACATGGCCCAATAAGGACCCCGAGTCCAACCAGAACTCACACTTTGATAATTTGGCACGTAATTAACGATCCCTGAAAGTCTGAAGTATGATCTGGAGATGCTGCTCATGCTCCTCTCTACTGCAGGGGAGTAAACCAAAATATCATCATGAAGACAATCACAAAGGAAGCTAGATAGGGCTTTAACACCCGGTTCATTAAATCCATGAAGGCTATTGGGGCATTAGTAAGCCAAATGAATTACTAGAAACTCATAGTGACCGTACCGAGTCAGAAAAGTTGTCTTAGGGACATCCGATGTTTCTAATCTTCAGTTGATGGTAGCTAGATCTCAAGTCAATCTTGGAAAACACCTTGGCACCTTGAAGCTGATCAAATAAGTCATCAATCCTTGGCAACAGATACTTGTTCTTGAAAGTGACTTTGTTCAACTTCTGATAATCTATGCACATCCTCTTCTTCTTCACAAACAACACTGGTGCACCTCAAGGCGAGACACTAGGTCTAATGAATCCCTTGTCAAGAAAATTATGCAATTGCTCTTTCAATTCTTTCAACCCAACTGAGGCCATATAGTATGGTGGGGTAGAAATGGGCTGAGTGCCCGGAGCCAAGTCAATGCAGAAGTCGATATCTCTGTCGGGTGGCATGGTAGGCAATTCTGTAGGAAACGCCTCTAGAAACTCGTGCACAATTGGTACCGAATCCATGGAAGGAACTTCTCCAGTAGGATCACAGATATAAGCCAAATGTGCCAAACTTCCCTTCTCGACCAAACACCGAGCCTTCACATAATAAATGACCCTACTAGTGGAATGACCAGGAGTCCCTCTCCACTCCAATTAAGGCAATCCTATCATAGCCAATGTCACAGTCTTAGAATGACAATCCAAGATAGCATGGCATGGTGACAACCAGTCCATGCCCAAGATAACATCAAAGTCCACTATGCTAAGTAAAAGAAGATCTACCCTAGTCTCATAACTCCCGATAGAGACTACACACGAATGATAGACACGGTCTACCACAATAGAATCTCCCACATGCGTAGACACATAAACATGAGCAATCAAAGAATCATGAGACACATCAAGATATGAGGCAAAATAGGATGACACATAAGAATAAGTAAAGCCAGGATCAAATATAACTGATGTATCTCTATGGTAAACTTGAACAATACCTATGATGAACCACATCAGATGACTCTACTTTGGGTCTAGCTGGAAAAGCATAAATATGGGGTTGAGCCCCACCATTATGACCTCCACCTCTCGGACGACCTCTCCTTGGCTGGCCTCCACCTCCAATGGCCTGACCACTACTTCAGGCTGCCTGACTCCTGCCTCTAGCTGGCTGAGTGAATGGTGGAGCAACCAGTGCCGGAACAATGGCACGAGTACCCTGATGAGGCATGTTGCTCTATGATCTAGGGCAAAACCTAGCAACGTGCCTCAAATCTCCACAAGTGTAACAAGTCCTCGACTGCTGTGACTGCTAACCATGGAACTGACCCTGTCGACATGAATAACCACCCTGATAACTCTAATCGGGGGTGCACTGATCGGAGCTGAAGGTGCGTTGTAGGCTAGCTGCTCAGGATGAGACCCATAAAGAACCACGACTATCCGAAGTACCGTGAGATACCTGAATTGTTGACTAAATCAGCCTTTGGGATGGCCTATGCCAAATAAACCCCTCCCTCCAGACGAGGCACCACTGAAACCGACAAAATGACGAGGCCTCTTCTCAGATGTCGCTTCTCTACCCTGACCACAAATCCTCTTGATCCGCTTGGCGATCTCTACAACCAGGTTAAAAGAAATATCATCCTAGTCTTTCTGGCCATTTGGAGCCGGATATCATAAGTAAGTCCATCAATAAATCTCTGCACCCTCTCCCTCTTAGTGGGGATCAAAATAACTGCATGGCGTGATAGATCTACAAATTTGGTCTCGTATTGGGTAACAGTCATGCTACCCTACTAGAGGCACTCAAACTGGCTGCGGTAGACCTCTTTCAAGGTAAAAGGGGTGAACTTCTCTAAGAATAGTTGTGAGAACTGATCCCAAGTGAGTGGGGGTGAACCTGTTGGTCTGCCCCGAACATACTTCTGCCACCATCTCTTGGCGGAGCCATGCATCTCAAATACCGCGAAGTCGACTCCATTGGAATCCACTATACCCATGTTGCACAGTACCTCGTGGCAACGGTCTATGAAATCCTTTGGGTCCTTAAAAGGTGTACTACCAAATCAAATAGGAAATAGCTTGGTGAACTTATCCAACCTCTTCAGCCCCTCGGACGACATGATAGGTCCCTCCCTTAGCTGTGTAGCAATGACAGACTAAACTACTCCAATTGCTGAAACTACCAGAGTTTGATATCTGTGAGCCATCTGCATTGGTGTGTCAGTAGTGGGAGTCTGGACTCCTCCCCTATCCTGAGAGATAGCTGGTGCTACAGGAAATGCACCAGTCTGGGCCATGCTCTCCATAAGGCCCACTAGGCGGACTAGAGTGTCCTGAAGTACCAGGGTAGCAATAAACCCCTCGAGGACATGAGCTGGTCCAACTGGCATGGTCTGAACAGTAACCTCCTTCTCCTGCTCGATTTGAGGCTCTGTAATATGTGCTATTGCATATGCTCTAGGCTAAGCTCTACCTCTGCCTCGCCCCCGGCCTCTACCCCTGGTAGTGGCAGTAACTTGGGGCTCCGTTTTTTGACCCGCTGTGGATGCTATGCGTTTCTCACCATCTGTGAGAGAACAAGAATAGAATGATTCAAATTCAACAATAAAATAAAGTTACATGACAGAGTAAGAAAGAAGTGACTTTTTTCCTAAAGCCTTGTAGCCTCTAGAAGATAAGTACAAATGTCTCCATACCGATCTTCCAGACTCTACTAAGTTTGCTCATGACTCGAGTGACCTAGGCAACCTAGTGCTCTGATAACAACTTGTAACGATCTGAAATCACAACCACGGGGTCGTGATGGCGCCTAACATCCATTTGCTAAGCAAGACGATCTTAGTACACAATTAATCATTTATAGACCAATTCGGAAGAAATATAATAAAAATTAAAGTTGTAAAATTTCAAAATTGATATAATAACTCCAAACGCTGACTAGACAAATCCCAGAATCTGGTGTCACCAGTACATGAGAATACTAAAAGTGCGACAACCAATATCTGAATAAAAATACAATTATTCTATACAAAATAAACTGTAAAGCTAGATAAGGAAGGGGACATCAAGGACTATGATTTCCATGCAGGTCTACCTCAAGTCTCCAGATATAGATATTATCCAATTAGAAGCTCCGCTAGACCTCATTAGGACAAATACCAAGATCTGCACAAGAAATGCAGAAGTGTAGTATGAGTACAATCGACCCATTGTACTCCACAAGTGTTGAGCCTGTTTACCCGTAAAATGATACAATTGAATTTGTAACGTGATTTATAGACAAGAGAATTGATTTGATCTCAAAATGACAAATAAATTAAATAAAATACAAGACTTAACGTTGAAATTGAGATAAGGCGGCAGATAGCTTGGTTCCATGAGCAGAGCTTCTGAAGGCAGTAATACAAGTATCAATAGACAAGAAATAAAGTATTATTGAGCTCTTGAATAATATATAACATAAGTTTGTCAGAAAATTCATGTCCCTACAATGGCTGTTGAAATCACTATTTATAGTTGCAGCTAGGGAACAACATTCTAGGATCAAGCCCCTCTTAAATGACAACTATAGGGGCCATTAAAGAATGTGTAACGACAGGCTATGAATGCCAAATTCTCTATAATGGACTGTGTATTTAATACTATAGAATATTCTTCATTGAATGCTATTGGGTGGAAGGCATTCGTTTGTCTTCATTAGCAATATTCCTTTCGGCGGCTTCCCGGTGCCAACCGAAGTTGCTGCCCCCAGTCTTGGTTTCCACCTGTCTCGCTTTACGTTTGTCTCCGATTCCACGTGTCGCTCTATTATACGAGTACTTAATATGAACCAGTTTTACCTTATACTGATAGTCCCCTGCTTTCTGGTGGCACATCTTTATGTCATCGGGAAGTTGGTGAAGATACCTTTCTTGGCAGAAAATTTTCTGACCTCCTCTGAAAAAGTTTTTGACGCTTGATTAGACGCATGTCTCTCCGCATCGAATGCCCTGAACATGTGTCACTCCATGATTTAACAATACTTTCGCTAGTTCTCGAGGTAATCATGGCCACGATTTTAGCCACCTATTCCTTTACTTATACGCCTCATTTTTCTTCCTTTACACTTCACAATTTTTTGAACTCTCAACTTCTTTTACTTAACTCTCTCTTTCTTTCACTCTTCCTTAACCTTCCTCTTCAAAGAATTCTTGCTTCCTTTTGTTAACCATGGCCTCCTCTTCCAAGAACTCCAGCTCTTCAAAAAACAAAGGAAGTACCGATGATGTTGCTCCTACTACGATGAACATTATTATTACCAGAAGGCTCAGTACAACCAAGGATTTTGAAGAGAAGTTCCCTTCTGCTAACTCCCGCATATGGGTTGTTCGTGTGTACCCTTCAAAGCTGAAGAAGCTACTGCTACTGAGGAGAATTGTGCCTAGATGGAAGAGAAGTATAAGAGGGTCATGAAGTACAATACAGTTTATAACTCCACTATCCATGACCTTGATCTCAGTCTTCAGGCCACAAGATCCGAGCGGAATAACCTTTTGACCAAGGTTAATCAGCTTAAATTAGAGCTTCAGCGCCGAGCGAATTCCCTCATTGTTGAAAAACCATATTCTTTATATAGAATCAGGAGAAAAACCTTGGAAGAGGCCAAATCAAGCGTCATTGATTTTGATGCCGAGATTGCCAAGGCCCGTGAGCTAGAGTCAACTGCCCGAAGGGGCCTCCCGGTCCAATCTGATGCGAGGTGACTCTTTTGGTTCTAGTTCTGAGTTCTCAGGAACTAAAGAAGAACTTGAAGGGTTGATGATGAAGGCCAACATCCCGAGCCGACAGCAGATCCGTCTACTTCTCCTGGGGCCGCAGACGCTTCTCTTCCCCCATGTTCTAGGGACGCAGTAGTTTAGTTTTTTGCTTTCTTTTCCCTTTGTTTTTCTGTTCATACTTTTGTACTTGTGCTGCTTGGCACATTTGTTATATAAAAGTGTTTTTTCGTTAAAGCATTACGCAAATATTACTTTTTTGCATCAAGTTATGCAAGGCTTTAGGCATTTTTTCTCTGATAGTATGTGGGTTTCGGGCATAAATTCTTTGGGAAACAACCCTTTACTGTGAGGGTTTCATAAGAGAGGGCCCTCTTATGTTTACGGTGCTCTTGAAGAGGACGACTCCTGTTCATTCTGGAACTAGCATTTAAAGTATTTGATTAACTTTCAAATGATAAAATTAATTCATTGTTTGGACAAGAAACAAGATAAAAATAAAAAGGACTTTAATTCATTCCTTCCAATTTCAAAAGTAGATAAGCATTCGTTGTGCTGAAAAGAAAATTGCCATTACAACTTTTTTCTACGGGGCTGGCCGCATAGTCCCCAGTTCGGATGATACATCTTTGTTCCTGAATTTCATAGTCCTCATTTATGTGGAAGTCATGTTGCTGTATTCTCATGCCGTATTCTCATGTTTGAATGTGAAGAATGCGAATTAGAACACTGGAAGTCTTGCTCCTTTGAAGATCCCACTAGTGAATGGTTGGATAATCATTGGTCCGATATCAAGCTTCACTTCCCATTAGGAACTTTGCGATAGAGCCAAAGATTATCCAACCACCCCCAGTGGCTTGCACTCGTGAACGGTCAGGTAACCTTTGTCCCCATAGCAAGCTTTATTTCTCGGTAGGAACTTTGCTACCGAGCAAAAGATTATCTAGCAGTCCCGTAGTGGTTCATTGTTTCCATGTATTGTCGGTTAAAGGTCTTAATTCGGCTGAAGATGCTTCATTTCAAGTATGCTTTCCGTTGCTGCCTCGTTAAAACCTAGCCAAAAAAATCCAATTTGGACAAAAATAGGATGAAGGGAAAAAGAGTGCAGCACATACTTTCAGTATAGGCGGTGCTCATCAGCAATAGTACCTTTTGAGGTGTGCCACATTCCAGTTGCTCGGAAATTTTACCCCGTCTTGATTTTCTAGTTCATATGATCCTTTCCCCGTGACAGCTAAAACCCAGTAGGGGCTTTCCCACGTTGGACCCAGCTTTCCTGCATTGTGCTCTCGGTTGTTTTGAGTTACTTTCCTCAACTCGAAGTTCCTATTTTGAAATAACAGAGATAGGCTCTTCGATTATAGTATCTCTCCGTCCTTTGTGTCCGGTGCACCATCCTTACATGTGCCAAGTCCCTACGTTCGTTGAGGAGCTCCACTCTGACCAACAATGCTTCGTTGTTTGCTTCTTCATTCGCCCGGAAGCATCTCATGGCAGATTCTCCCACTTCCACCGGGATCAGGGCTTCTGCTCCATACACGAGAGAAAAAGGCATCTCTCCCATGCTTGATTTGGCCATCGTTTGAAACGTCCATAGTACTCCCGATAACTCTTCGAGCGATTTGCCTTTGGCTGCTTCCAATCTCTTTTTGAGATTTTGAATAATCACTTTGTTGGTCGATTCCGCTTGGCCATTTGTGCTCGGATGGTATGGCAAGGATGTGATTCTTTTGATTTTTCAAGTCTTCAAGGAATTTGGTAACCTTTGCACCTATAAATTGCGGCCCGTTGTCATAGGCTATTTCCTTTGATATTCTGAACCTGCAAATTATATTCTTTTATAGGAAATCGTCCACTTCGCACTCGCCAATTTTATGGTAAATACCTGCTTCAACCCACTTAGAAAAGTAGTCAGTTAAAATCAAAAGAAATCTTACCTTACTACGAGCTAGCGGCACCGAACTGTCTATGTCCATTCCCCATTTCATGAATGGACAAGGAGACAATACCAAGTGAGATTGTTCTACTGGTTGATGCACCAACGTCGCGTGCCGTTGACACTTGTTGTATTTCTGAACATATGTCTTAGCGTCTTATTCCATCTGGGGCCAATAGTATCCTGCCCTAATTAGCTTTAATACCAACGAGTCTGCACCCGAGTGGTTTTCATAGATTCCTTCCTGAGCTTCCCTCATGACGTAATTAGCCTCGGAGGCTCCTAAACATCGGGCCAACGGGACTTGGAATAACATTCTATACAATTGGCCTCCCCTGAAGCAGTAACGGGCTGCATTAGTGCGTAGCACCCGGGATGCCTTGGGATCTTCAGGAAATTTTCCGTGCTCAAGATAGTCGATGATCTCATTTCTCTAGTCCCAGACCAAATTAGTCATGTTTACTTCAAAGTAACCTTCCATATCCAATACCAAATGCATAAGCTGCACTACCGTACCAGAGTCTGATCCCTTTATTTCCCTGGACGAGCCCAGATTGGCCAGTGCATCTACTTCCATGCTTGCTTCTCTCGGGATGTAGGTGATTGACCATTCCCTGAACCATGCAAGCAGAGTCTGGACTTTCATTACATATTATTGCATGTTTTCCTCTTTGGTGTCGAAGATCCCATATACCTGATTTCCTATCAGTTGGGAATCGCACTTGATTTCTATGACCTCGGAGTCCAGTCCTTAGGCCAGCTCAAGTCATGCAATCAAAGCCTCATACTCGGCTTCATTGTTAGTCAAGGGAACAGTTCTTATGGCCTTCCTCAGGCTTCTCCTGAGGGCATGATTAATACTACCCCGAGACCGGACCCTTTCACGTTGGAAGCTCTGTCCATGAACAAGGTCCAAACACCCGATGTCGATTCCGACATCATAAGCGCTTTTTTGGTGGCCAAAGGCAGCAGTCCAGGACTGAAATTGGCCACAAAGTCGGCCAAAACGTGTGCCTTTATCGCTGTCTTGGGTTTATACTCTATGTCAAATTCACTCATTTTGACTGGCCATTTGGTCAGTCGACCTAAAAGTTCATGTTTGTTAAGGATATTCCGCAGGGGAAAGATTTCCACCACGCTATCGGGTGGCATTGAAAATAAGGCCTAAGCTTTCGAGCAGCGACCACAAGAGCTAAGGCCAATTTTTTGAGGTGTGGGTAGCGAGTTTCTGCTCCCGTTATAATTTTACTAACATAATAGATAGGAGATTACGTACCTTTATCTTCACGGACTAAAATGGCACTTACTGCTACCTCCGAGACCGCTAAGTAAACCAGCAACTATGCGCCATCCTCCAGTTTTGATAGTAACGGAGGGTTCGATAAATACCTTTTCAAATCTTTCAATGCCTGCTGGCATTCCGGAGTCCATTTGAAGTTGTTATTCTTCTTCAGAAGTGAGAAGAAGTGATGACATTTTTCTGAAGATCGGGAAATGAACCTACTTAAAGCGGCCAGTCTTCCTGTTAACCTTTGAACCTCCGTCATATTTGATAGCTGGCGGATGTCCTCGATGGCTTTACTTTTATCGAGATTGACTTCGATCGCCCTTTGTGACACCAGGAACCCCAAGAACTTAACGGAGCTGACTCTGAATGCACAAGTTTTTGAGGTTAAGCTTCATATTGTGCTTCCTTAGGATGTCAAAGATTTCTTGGAGGTGTTTCAGATGATCACCTACGTTCAAAGACTTAACCAGCATATCATCTATGTATACTTTCATTGTTTTCCCTATTTGTTTTTCAAACATTTTGTTCACAAGCCTCTGATAAGTGGCTTCGGCGTTCTTAATCCTGAAAGGCATCATATTATAGCAATATATGCCAAACTTCGTTATGAACGAAGTTTTTTTCCTGATCCTCCGGGTTCATTTTGATTTTGTTGTACCTGAAATAGGCATCGAGGAAACTCATCAACTCGTGCCTGGCCGTTGCATCAATCATTTGATCAATGTTTGGCAATGGGAACGAGTCTTTTGGGCACGCCTTATTTAGATCCTTATAATCTATGCACATGCAAAATTTATTATTCTTTTTTGGAGCTACTACTACATTAGCTAGCTAGTCAGGATACTTTACCTCCCAAGTTGAACCGATATCAAGCAATCGAGTTGCCTCTTCTTTGACAAACATATTTTTAACCATGGCAACGGGGCGTTTCTTCTGCCTTAACTGAGGGATGCTGGGATACAGGCTTAACTTGTGCACGGACAACCTCTAGGGGGATACCTGTCATATTCGCATGCGACTATGCAAAACAATCAACATTAAATTTAAGAAATTTTATAAATCCTAACCTGAGCTCGGGGTTTAGTCCTATACCCAAGTGGAATTTCCTCTCCTAGAATTTCTCGAACAATGCAACTTGTTCGAGTTCTTCTTTCGTGGATTTGGTTGCGTACATTTCTTATGGTACCTGGAAATACCTTGGCACCTGATGGGATTCCGATAGCTCCCCCTTTTATCGACTTCGTTTGTCTCGGGAGCAGGCATCGGTTCCTATAATTGCTATGTTGCATGTTCCTTCCTTTGCTACTGGAAACCGAGATCGCGTTCATCTCCCTTGCCGCCGGTTGATATCCTCTTATTTGTTTAGTTTCCTATAGAGTTGGGAATTTTAGAAGTTGATGGTATGTCGACGACACAGCCTTCATTTCATGTAGCCATGGCCTTCTAAGGATAATGTCATTGCCTATGTCGCCATCTACAACTTCAAACAGGGTCGTCTTTGTGACCCCTTCGGTGTTTGTGGGCAGAGGATCTCCCCTCTGGTTGTCACACTTTCTAAGTTGAACCCAGCGAGGAGCTTCGTGGCCGGAATGATGCTTCTGGTTAACTTGGCTTGCTCTAGCACTATCCATTGGATAATATTGGCGGAACTTCTTAGGTCCACCAAAACACGTTTAATTTTAAAATCTAAAACATTAAGAGAAATTACCAGGACATCATTGTGTGATAGTAGGAGTCCATCTGCGTCCTCCTCCGTGAAGGTGATATTGTCCTCGGCGACTTCCCAGAGCCTCTTGCTATGGGTTACCAATACCTTTGTATTTTTGCTGCTGAGAAGGTTACACCATTAATCTCGTTCCCCCCAAAAAATCATGTTGGTCGTTAGACGAGGAGGATCTTCTCCTGCTTTTAAGGGTTCCGCATTATCCCGGTTGCGGCCGTAGTTAATCTTAGCTTGGTCGCTTAAGAACTCTCTGAGATGGCCATTCTTCAACAATGTCGCCACCGCCTTGCGCAGATGTCAGCACTCCCCAGTCCGGTGGCCGTTAGTCCCATGATATTCAAACCATAGATTAGGATCCCTCTGACTGGGGTCGAATCTCATTGGCCTCGAGAATCGTGCTTCCTTAATGTTCCTCCTCGCTGTGCCAATTCCACTACACTGACATTGAAGTTATACTCGGATAATCTAGGTTAGGTGGGATCCCAGAGCCTAATACCTCTTTGTCTTGCAACAATCTATTATTCCGTCCACGATCAGCTTTCCCATCGATAGCGAACCTATCCGCCGACCGGAAGCCTCTGCCACATCCTTCGGCCCTTTCGTAGGGCAAAAATCGATCTCTAGAAGACCGTCGATCTGCATCGAATTCATCCTTCAACTTTTCCTTATTCTTCTCTCGGTCCCGACCCTTGGTTGATACCGGAAACCGAGCTGGTCATCCTCTATTCGTACCTTTGATTCGTAGCAATTGTGGACATCTGCCCATCTTGTTGCCTAGAACTCGAGTAGACTTTCTTTCAATTTCTAGGAAATGTCAGAACTCCTAGGGTTCAGCCTCATAGTGAATTCCTCAGCTGCCCATTCATCTGGCATGGCCAGTAGCAGCATTCTTTCCTTCTAAAATCTGGTCACGAAATCTCGCAGTAGTTCAGACTCTCTTTGCGCAATTCTAAGTATGTCGGCCTTTCAGGCGTGCACCTTCCTGGCCCCCGTATGGGCCTTGATAAAAGAATCCGCGAGCATCTCGAAGACTCGGTGTTTTGGAACGTATGGCATTTTGAACCACTTTGGGTTTAATTCCAATGCCACACTTGGTTGAACGGCAACTGGGTGTATTTGTTTGAGTCCTGTACTTTCAACACTGGGGGTGCGCCCGGGATTTGGTCCATTCGGGCATTTATTTCCCTCATAAATCGAATGAGTTCGATTTTAAAGGGATCGTTCTCGTTTTTGTTACCAAATTGCTGCCATTCTCCCCGACCGTGTCAAAGCGGACCTCACCCCTCGAGGTGTTGTTATCAACCCTTTGTGGTGTTTGGTTTACGGGACCACCGGTAGGAATTTGACCTCTTCCATTTGCATTGTTGGAAGCACCCGACAACGCTTGCCCAAACTCTGTCATGTCCTGATCTTGTCGCGAGAGATGGCCCATAATATCCTTTTATTGTTCCCTCAGGATCCTCACTATTTCCGAAACACGCTCATCTTCAGCATCATCAGGAGTTGTCTCCCGAATCGCGGATATTGCTCTCTGTGAACCGACGTGGCTTCATCCCCTTTGTTGCAAGTATCGCTGATCGAATCTTCGTGTTGAGGCTGATTTCTTTGGGCCTAAACATTGTGCGTGATGTTGACATTGTTACCTGCCATTTTTATTATTTTTTGCTAAGAAACAAAGAATTAAACAGGTTAGTAATAGACACAAGGATCACCCAATTACGCACCAATCTAAGCCCCACGGTGGGCGCCAAACTGTTTACCCGTAAAATGGTACCGTTGAATTTGTAATGTGGTATATAGACAAGCGAATTGATTTGATCCCAAAATGATAAATAAATTATAAAATGCAAGACTTAGTGTTGAAATCAAGATAAGACAGCATATAGCTTGGTTTCGAGAGCAGAGCTTCCGAAGGCAGTAATACAATTACCAATAGACAAGAAATAAAGTTGTTATTGAGCTCTTGAATAGTATATAGCATAAGTTTGTCAGAAAATTCGTGTCCTTACAATGACTGCTGAAATCACTATTTATTGTTGCACCTAGAGAACAAGGTCCTAGGATCAAGACCCTCTTAAATGACAATTATGGGGACCATTAAAGAATGTCTAACGACAGGCTATGAATTCCAAATTCTCTATAACGGACTGTGTATTTAATACTGCAGAATATTCTTCATTAAATGCTATCGGGTGGCTAGCATTCGTTTGTCTTCATTAGCAATATTCCTTTCGAGGAATTCCCGGGGCCAACCGAAGCTGCTGCCTCGGTCTTGGTTTCCACCTGTCTCGCTTTCTGTTTGTCTCCGGTTCCACGTGTCGCTCTATTATACTAGTATTTAATATGAACTGATTTTACCATATACGGAGCCTAACCTCGACGAGGTAGTGACGTGGCTATGACAAGACACCTACTAAAATCCTATGCAGATATACATAAAGAATAAAAAATAAGCCTTTAAAATAATGACGGGGAGGGAAAATTTAAAAAGGGAGCAAGAACAAGACAGTAAGTATAAAATCACCAACTAGTCCTAATTCCATCAAGTCAAAGTTTAACACGATACTTACATCACTTTGAAACCAAACAAATCAATCAACCACGACCTTGCCTTTCGAACAATCCTCCAAACTAACCAAATCTAGCCAATTATTGATCAAACAATTTAAAAGGAGCTGTAGAAACAACCCGCGAACTAAAAAGGTTCAACTTTTGATCATTTTTTTAAAAGTCAACAAAAGTCAACCCTGGGCCCACTTGGTCAAAATCCGAGATTTGGACCAAAACTCGATTACCCATTCACCCCCGAGCCCGGTTATGTAATTTTTTTCGAATTTCGACCTCAATTTAAGGTCTAAATCTCAATTTTACAAAATCCTTAAATTCTACCCAAAATCCCTAATTTCTACCATGGAATTCATAGATTTGATGTTCAAATACACATGAAAAGTATTGGAGACTTGATAGAAAATGAATTAGAGTTGCTTACCAACAAATTTGGGAAGAAAGAATATTTCTAAAATTGCCTCTAGAGTGTTTGGCCCCCATCGCAACTGTGCTCAAATGCTTCGCAAATGCGAAGCTGACAAATGTTATCAGTGGTCGCAAATGCGACTTCCTACCTTCGCAAAAGCAAACATTTTCATCGAAAATGCAAGGTCACCCAGCCAAGCCCCTCTATCGCAAATGCGATCTGTTGACCGCAAAATTGAGCTTGCAAATGTGAGCTAGACCTTGCAAATGTGGATCTGCAGTAGGGCACTAGCAACTGTTGAGCACCAGCAGTTGCAAACCATCCCAAACTCATCTGATACTCACCCATACTACAAACTTTCTCCCTACCTCAAATCATCAAAATAACATCAAATAATCGATCACCAAGACCCAAGAATTTTCAAGTTAACTCTAGTTTTCACAATTTTTCACATGATGCGTCGAAACGCCATCCGAGGTCATTTACCCAACAAAACATGCGTACAAGTCAAAAACATCCGGAATCGTGAAAAAACCATCCGAGGTCGTTTACCCAAAAATGTTGATTGTGGTCAACTCTAGCCTCATTTTATTCAAAAATTATATTTTCTTCAAATGTTCACATAAACGCTTTCCGAAAAACGACACAGACCATGTACAAAAATTAAGAAACATTAAATGAAGCTATGAGAGGTCTCAAAACATAGAAATAAAGGCTATTACTCAAAGTGACCTATCGGGTCATCATAGAATAATAGGAGTCTGGGCTCCTCCCCCAGCCTGAGAGACGGCTGGTGCCATATGGAACACACCAGCCTGGGACACACTTTCCATAAGGCCAACCAGGCGTACTAGGGCATCCTGAAGTATTGGGGTAGCTACGAACCCCTCGTGGGCCTGAGCTGGTCCAACTGGCGTGGTTTGAAGAGGGACCTCTTCATCTTGCTCGATCTGAGGCTTTGCAATTGGTGGTATTGTGCGTGCTCTAGGCTAAGCTCTGCCTTTGACCCTACCTCGACCCCAACCGCTACCTCTGGTAGTGGCTGTATCCTGGGCTTCCTGCTCCTCATCAGTTGTGGATGTCGTGCATGTCCTCACCATCTGTGAAAGAACAAAAATAGAATGATTCAAACTCAATGATAGAATAAAGCACACGATAGAGAAAGAAAGAAGTGAAATTTCCTATAGCTTTATAGCCTCTAGAAGATAAGTACAGACAATCCGTACCGATCCTTAAGACTCTACTAAGCTTGCTCATGACTCGTGAGACCTAGACAACCTAGTGCTCTGATATCAACATGTCACCACCCGAAATCCCAACCGCGGGACCGTGATGGCACCTAACATCCACTTGCTAGGCAAGCCAACATTAGCTATAGAATTAACAAATTTTAACAATTAAAAAGCAGAATATCAATAATTAACGAGTGAAATGATTATATATATATATATATAAGTAACATGGTCTATACTGATCCTAGAAATTCGGAGTCACAAGTACATGAGCAACTAGAATACTGCAAACATGGTTTGAAATGAAATACAATTGTTTGAGACAAGATAAACAATAAAACAAACAAGGGGACTTCAAGGACTACGAATTCCATGCACCTCTACCTCAATTCTCATGAATAGATCTGATCTGAGGAATCTCCCCGATGCACTGCTAGGACCAACTCCAGGATCTGTACAAGAAGTGCAAAAGTGTAGTATGAGTATAACCGACCTCATGTACTTCGTAAGTGCCGAGCCTAACCTTGGTGAAGTAGTGACGATGCTATGACAAGACACTCACTATTAACATATACGAATAATAAAATAGAAGACGACAAAAATATAGAGAAAAATATAAACTCATAAGAACGGGACATAAAAGTATACTAACAGAGGGCCCCAGAATAACATCATCTCTTAATCCTCATTTCACAGTACCGAAATAGCACAACACAACTACAAACAATACAACACATCATACCCTGTTGCGGCGTGCAACCCGATCCCAATATCATTTCAATTTCTGTTGCGGTGAGCAACCCGAGCCCAATATCATGTCAATATCTATTGCGGCGTGCAATCCGATCCCAATATCATATCAATATCTGTTGCAGCATCTAACTCGTTCCCTTTATCAATTCACTATCATTAACAACTAAACACAACCAAATCCGAAATCCCAACACAAAAGGCACTGAAGCATATAAAATACCAAGGAATTACGAGTACAATAGAGAACAACCAACACCTCGTATACACAAACTTTGATAAATCATTAATGCAAGTATAAACAAGGGCTCACACAATTGGACATAACCTAATAAAGTGAAACAAGTAGAGTAAAGGAAACAAAGGCAAGTAAAGACATGGAACAGTGAATATGTTCGATTAGTACACGTGAGAGCAGATAGCATGTAAGCAGTTATTGATCAAGGAATGAATAAACAGAAACAAATAACAATTAAATGAAAAATAGAACTTAAGGCATGAATAACAAATAAGGACATGTAGCAACCAAAGCATGCAACGAGATATAACATGGAATAAATGATGACATAGAGGTAAATAACCCATCCCGCATGCTTTAACCCATGACAGTGCATATACATTCTTCACCTTGCATATACGACGTTCCCACACTAAATATACGAAGCAAATAGACCAAAACAGTCTTAATTCCCTTAAGTCAAAGTTAAACACGACACTTACCTCCTTCCGGAATCGAATCAAAAATCAATCACGGCCTTTCCTTTAGAACAAAGCTTCAAACCAATTGAATCTAGCCAAATATAGTTCAAAAAATTCAAATCAAGCTTTAGAAACTACCACGAATGAAAAAGGTTCAATTTTGATCATTTTTTAAAAAGTCAACCAAAGTCAACCCCAGGCTCGCTTGGTCAAAATTCGAGATTCAAACCAAATCTCGATTACCCATTCACCTCCAAGTCCGATTGTGTAATTTGTTTCAAAGTACGACATTAGTTTGAAGTCTAAATTTCAATTATATAAAATTCTTAAATTCTACCCAAAACCCCTAATTTCTACCTTAAAATTCATGGATTTAATGATAAAATTCATGGAAAAGTAATTGAAATTGATTGAAAACTAGTTGAAGTTGCTTACCAATGAATTTGGGAAGAAAATACTCTTCAAAAATCGCCTCTAAAGTGTTTAGGGTTGAAAAAATGGTGTAAAATGAGCTAAGTCCCCACTTTTCTATCTTTTATCCAGTTGCAGACGTCGCAATTGCTAACTCTTGTTCGCAATTGCGAAACAATGATATCATGACCCCAATTTCTCTCCGTAGAATGTCGTGATGGCACCTAGTCTCTATGACTAGGTAAGTCTACTAGATAATAGTAATAACTTGGCAGAAACAATTATCAAAAATACTAAAACAAAGCTGAATAACTGAACCTTCCAATACAAAACAAAATCTCATCAATGCACTCCCCGAAACTGGTGGAACTGAGTCATAAGCTTTATAGAATAAAAGTAGAATATCTAATACATCATTGTCTAAAAGAAATACAATAGTAAGTAAAATAGGGAAAGGGACTCTGAGGCCCGCGGACGCAAAGCACATAAACCTTGAAGTCTCTGCAAGGCAACTACAAATGATCTCTAACGACCGGCGTAAGCAGACGTACCTGATTCTGCACAAAATGTGCATAAGCGTAGTATGAGTACACCACAACGGTACGCAGTAAGTTTCAAGCCTAACCTCGGTAGAGTAGTGACGAAGCCGGGTCAAGACACCTACTAGGATATAAATAAGCAGTATGAAAATGTAATAAGGATAAATAATGGAAAGTGAAGAGCTAACTGATGCGAAGCAAGATAATAACATGAACTAATAACGGAAATTAAACATGGGAATACATAAAAGAAGCAACTAAAGAGAACTACAATGATCACATATGGACAACAACTGCTAGAATAAAGAAGAACAAAACAACGAGAACATTTCCGCCCAAAAGCTCCTTGCAACATTGGATAAACAACAAAATAACACAACAAGGTACCGCCTCGTGTACAATAAGAATCACCACCGAGGTACCGCCTCGTATAAATCAAGAATCACAACCGAGGTACCGCCTCGCATTCACGATACACAATCTCAATCAGAATCTTTTCTTATACCGCTGTGTGAGCCTTACATTTGAAATAGGTTTTGAAAACAGTTTTCCCGAAATAGCTACACGCACCTTAGAATACCTTATGACACCGCGTGGCTTCACGTAGTTCCCATACAAGCAAGACGCACATAAGTCCACCTTATAGCACTGCATGCACATCAACCCCAAGCCTTATATCGCTGCATGCGCGTCAATATCACATTACAATAACAACTCGCACCACAAGTGCCCATATATCACAATTTGCCAACAATCCACAATATCAATGTTTCCACAACAATAGTCCACGGCTCCACCACAATGGGTACAAGAATATCAATAACAACAATGAATGTAAAATGCTCAAAAGGAAGATGTTTCAACAATAACAATTTCGCCTCAACGTGATAACGACTTTTACAACTTCCACACCAATAATTCAACAATGAGAGACAATGTATAACCACGATGTTAAATAAGAATAAATCACAATAGAAGAGATAACGTGTAGCAATGACTTCAAATAATGGGAAGCAACAATGAAAGAGATAACATGAACAATAACTTCAAATAATGGTTATCAACAATGAAAGAGGTAACATGAACAATAACTTCAATTAATGATAATCAAAAATGAAAGAGATAACATGTATAATGACTTCAAATAATGATAATCAACAATGAAGAGATAGCATGTAACAATAAAAGAGGCAACAAGTTCAACTAAAGCATGAGAGCAAATTATCAATTAGGAGGTAGAACTAAGTGTTAACGAAATTATTCAAGGCATATAAGGATAGACTAACACAAGTATGAATAGATTGACTAAGAGAATTTAGAACATGATATGGCATTTCAATTAAAGCATTGAAATATTCTAAGTAGCCTAAATCGGTCAAATACCACGTACAATTCATGTACCCACTCATCACCTTGCTTACACGGATTTCACTTAGCACACTTAAACCAAGCAATACCAATCCTAAGGGGGAGTTCCCCCAAGTTAGACAAGACACTTACCTTAACTAGGCCAAATCAACACTCGGAAATAGCTTTTCCCTTAAAATCCGCCTCCACACGGCTCAAATCTAACCAAAATCGACTTAATATTATCAAACAATACTAGGAAATTCAATTGCAATAGCTAAAGCTAAGATCATTACATTTTTCCCAAAAAGTCAACAAAAGTCAATTCGGGGCTCGGCCAGTCGAGTTCATATATGTGATTGGTTTCAAAATCCGAGTCCAAATCGACTCTCAAAACTCAATTTCTTATTTTTCAAGAACTTGACAAATTTTCATAATTTTTCACTTTGATTCACATGATTGATGTTAAAATCAAAGATATGGTGATGGAATATGATTAGAAATAGATTAAAATCACTTACCCAAGGTTTGTAGGTGAAAGTCCCTCTCCAAATCGCCTCCTACTGAGTCTAGGGTTCAAAAATGAGCAAATGAGTTCAAAAATACCGTCTCAAAGCCCTTTAACCAGCCGCAGATGTCGCATTTGCGACACTTGCGAACCCTCGCAATTGCGGACCAGGGCTCGCATTTGCGAACCCTGAGAGCCTCATGCAACCTGCAATTGCAAGAAAAGGCTTTGTAATTGCGAACCGGCCTTCATCGAAAAAGTGAAGAATTGTTCACAATATCGAACCAAACAAAAATCCTACTGTCTTCGCAAATGCGAAGGCGAACTCGCATTTGTGACAATGCCCCTCTTCTGTTAACTTCGCAAATGCGACCCTGGTGTTCACATTTGCGGCACCAGAGACTAGACGCCAGATTTTGCCATTTTCAGTCCAAACCACTCCGGAACATGTCCGAAACTCATCCGAGCCCTCGGGGCTCCAAACCAAACATCCACACAGGTTTAAAAACATTATACGAACTCGCTAACGCGGTCAAAATACAAAAAATAATATCTAAAACTACAAATCGAACACTAAAACGTATGAATTTCAAAGTAAAGTTCAAGAATTCAAAAGTTACAACTAAACGTTCGAATCCTATCAAATCAACTCCAAACGACACTAATCTTTTTATACTAGTTCTAAATACCATAACGGACTTATTCCAAGTCCCAAATTCAAATTTTGAGCTCAATAGCTAAAAGTCAACCTACGGTCAAACCTTTCAACTTCAAATTGCCAAATTTCAGCAAATCAGCACAAGTCAACCTACGGACTTCCAAAATATATTCCAAGCATACGCCCAAGTCCGAAATGACGATACGAAGCTATCGAAGCCATAAAAACACAATATCAGGTCGTTTTCACAAAAGTTAATGTTTGGTCAACAATTTCTAATTTAAACCTCTAAGTCAAGAATCAAGGGTCCAAATCAATCCGAAAGTTTCCCGGAACGAACCTAACCAACCACGCAAATCACAAAATCATAAACACACATGTGTGAAGCATCAAAAGGGAAAAGGAGGCGCATTTACACAAAAAGACCGATCGGGTCATTACAACTGATCGCAATGCGATCAATGCATCAGACCTACAAAAGTCCCAAATGAGACATATCACTCGCAAATGCGAAGAGCCCCTCCATCGCAAGTGCGAGTAATGCTTCGCAAATGTGAAGATGTTTTCAATATGCACTTTGTCGCAGATCGCAAATGCGATCCCAACTACGTTTGTAATAGCGACCTTTACTTCGCAAATGCGTAGTGCCAGCCCCCAGCCCATGTTTGCATTTGCGAGCCTGACATTGAAAATGTGAGGCTCACAATTGCGATTAGGTTCTCACAAATGTGAGACTTGCAATTTTGATCAGCAACTGCTGAGCACCAGCAATTCCAAATCAATCTGCAATGCATCTGAAACTCACCCGAGCGCCTCAGGCTCCAAACACAACATGCACACAAGTGAAATAACATCATACAAACTCGCTCGCTACCTCAAATCACCAAATTAACACCAAATAACAAGAATCGATCATCAAAACTCAAAATTTCAACTTAAGAACTCATTTTTCACAATCTTTCACATAATGTGCCAAAACACACTTGAGTCCCCTAGGAACCCAACCAAACATGTGAACAAGTCCAACAACATCATACGAACTTACTAGAATTGTCAAAATACCGATTTGAGGTCATTTACCAAAAACGTTGACCGTGGTCAATTCAAACCTCATTTTAAGTCAATAATCAAATTTTCTTAAAAATTTTGCGTAAAAGCTTTTTGAAAAATGACACGGGCCATGCATGTAAATCAATAAACATCAAATGAAGCTATGAGAGGCCTCGAAACACAAAAACAAGGACTTGTACTCAAAACGACCTATCAGGTCGTCACATATAGAGAGGTAAAATATAACATAAAAATTTTTAATCGATGCCACGGAAAACTTGGCTTTTATGGTGAATGATTGTTATATGGGAATACTGTTATAGATAATTCTGACTGTATATGTGTTCTGAGCGTATATATCTTGGCATTTATTAGAGCCTCTTTGGCCAAGCTTTTGGAGACTAAAATTGCTATTGTTATTTTTTATGAAAAAGTGATTTTTAAAAAATTTGAGATGTTTTTTCAAGATGGAGAAATGCTTTTGAGCAGCAATAGAAGTAGTTTTTTTGCTTTTGTAACGATCCGACCGGTCATTTTGAGCACTAGCATTCCGTTCAGCTATTTGGAGTCTCGACTAGCTTCATGAGATGTATTATAATTTGTGTGTATTGTCGGTTTTCGTCTTCAGGTGTTTTGGAATTAGTTTGAAAGAAAGAATTCCATGTTTGAAGCTTTGAGTTAGAAGAGTTGACCAAGTTTGACTTTTTAGTATTTGTCCTCGGTTTGGAGTTTTGATACTTCCGCTAGGTTCCGATGGTGATTTTGGACTCGAGCGTGTGCCCAGATTCGCATTTGGATAATTCTGGAAGGTTTTGGCACTAGTTGGTGGAAGTTGGAAATTTGAAGGTTTGGAATGTTCATAAGTTTGACCAGAAGTTGACTTTGAGGATATCAGGTTCAGATTGTGGTTCCGAGAACTGGAATAGCTTCGTTATGTCATTTGGGTCTTGTGTGCAAAATTTGAGGTCATTCCGGGTTGAATTGATATGTTTCGGCACGTGTTTTGAAAGTTAAAAGTTTATTTAAGTTTGAATTGAGGTGCGATTCATCGTTTCAATGTTGTTATTTGTGATTTAAATCCTCGAGTTAGTCCTTTTTATGTTATGGGACTTGTTGGTATATTCGGACGGATCCCGAGGGGCTCAGGTGCGTTTCGAATGAAGTTTTGATCATTTTTCCTCTTGTTGCATTGCTGAATGTGCTGGTGCAGCCGCATCTGTGAAGTATTGGTCACAGAAGCGACTTTTGCAGATGCGGGAGGTTCATCGCAGAAGCAGGAGAAGACTGGACGTGGAGTATTCGTTGATGATTTGAGTGGCATATGCGTCTTCGCAGAAGCGATTTTCATGGGCGCAAAAACGATGTCTTGCGCATGAGTGAAAAGGAGCTCGCACCTGCGATGTCACAGAAGCCAAAATTGTTCCGCAGGTGCGAGGGGTTGGCTGATTTGGGGCTGGTCACAGAAGCGTAAATTTTGTCGCAGAAGCGGCTATTTTCTTCGCGGATGCGAACAGTGCTGGCCAGAACCTATAATTTCGAGGGTTGGTCATTTTATTCATATTCTTGAGACTTGAAGCTCGGTTTTAGGTGACTTGGGAGAGAAATTTCACCACACATTGGGGTATGCATTCTTAACTTGGTTGTGATTATATTTCATGAATTAATCTTCGTTTTCGGCGTATGACTATTGATTTTGAAAGAGAAATTGGAGGAATTGTCAATAATTTCATAAAATGAATTTTCGAGTTTTGAACATCGATTCGGAGTCAGAATTGAGTGAAATTAGTATGGTTGGACTCTTAACTGAATGAGTTATTGGATTTTTTGAGTTTTGTCGCGTTCCGAGGTCCAAGCTCGGGTTTGATGTTTTGGTTGTCTTCGGGATTTTGATTAGAAATTCGACCTTTATTATTTGAAATTGTTCCCTTAGGAGTTATTTGATATTTGGGGTTACTTTTGGCTAGTTTTCAGCTGTTCGGAGGTTGATGCACGCGGAATGGAATTCCTAGAGTATTGGTTGGCTTGCTCGGTATTGAATTCGGCTTGTTTGAGGTAAGAATCCTATCTAAACTTAGTTGAGACACTAGTTGCCTGAATTATTTGTGATAGCTACGCGCTACGGGTGCGCATATGTGTGGGGCTTGAGCCCATGTGCGAGCACCGAGGTATTTATCCATGCTCGGGGTAGTGCTT
This sequence comes from Nicotiana obtusifolia, assembly GCA_002018475.1. Taxonomy (NCBI): domain Eukaryota; kingdom Viridiplantae; phylum Streptophyta; class Magnoliopsida; order Solanales; family Solanaceae; genus Nicotiana; species Nicotiana obtusifolia. The sequence goes on from MCJB01036506.1 coordinate 120,272, forward strand.
AGGCTATGATAAGCCTAGGATTGACTGTTAAGCTTTAAGCTAGTATGTATTTCATATATGTATCATTGTTGTGAACTATTTGAGCCATGTTTGAGGTTACGAAGAGGCTAAATCCCTGAATAAAACTTGGTAACTGCTATTTCTGTAATAAATTGCCGATTTGAGCTATGATAGCACACATTACACATGTCTATACTTTAGCATGTAATTATACCAGTCCAGGAGCATGAAATCTGATATTTTATCCATCATATACATGAGTTCTTGTATATTTGCTTCTGTGTGATATGATTGGACTGCATGTATGTGACCACGCCGAGCGGATTGTGTTGTTATGCATGTGACCACTCCGGGCAGGTTGTGATATAGCACGTGAGTTGTCTGTGCAGATTCAGATATTGATACTATAGCACGTAAGTTGTCCGTGCAGCACGTGAGTTGTCCGTGCAATACGTGTGTTGTCCGTACGGATCCAGATATTGATACTATAGCACGAGAGTTGTCCGTGCAGCACGTGAGTTGCCCGTGCGAATCCAGCTATTGATACTATAGCACGTGAGGTTTCCGTGCAGCACGTGAGTTGTCCTTGCAGTTGATACTGATGTGAGCTTTGGGAGAGTTGGTTGTCGTGCCCCATTTTCTCGCGAAAGCGGGTTTCGACACGTGACAACTCTTTTAAAGGAGGGGCTTAAAAGAGTAGAGTCACCACCTAACTATTTTGTGGTGCTTTAGGGCACCTATTTGCAAATAACTCTATTTGACTAGTCTGTGTCACCAAAGATCGGCTAAGGGCGCAAATTACCTCAAAGAAAAGGTGTTAAGCACTCTTCGAGGTCCACAACTGTGGGTCCTGGCCGAACTTTAAACTATGTGGATTATGTAATTAAGCTAGATGATCAAACAAATAGAAGGAAAATTCGGAAGTTGTAGAGTCTTATTAAAACATATGAGAATCGATACAAGTCTTAGTAACTATAAAGGTACGAACTATATTGATCTATGTTGAATGACTAAGTTTAAATAACATGCACATAAAATGGAGGAAAG
>MCJB01036506.1:124009-184015 GCA_002018475.1 Nicotiana obtusifolia
GGGGGGGGGGGGTAAATAGTAGTAAAATTGAACGAACAAACAAGGAAACATAATTAATCAAACACAAAAATAAGGGAAGAAAAGCATGCAAAATCAATTCAGAATAAATTTAGAAGAGTAATCGGGTAAACCCTAGTTCAAGAAGGAGAACACGAATAGTCGGAGATCTCACTTAATCGGACCCATACAGCCTGGTAATGAGTGTATACAGACAAAATATCGTCTGGATTTAAAAAAAATTGGGCTTGATTCCCTCGATTCGAAGCCTGGCACTTGCCAAAAATAGGCGAGTACTATGTGATACCAAAATCGTGCAAGAAACAACGAGACAGAGCATAAATGGAAAGGGGATCATGGAGTGATTTCATATTGAGGTCGGAGTTGGACAGAATAAGGGAGGCGACTACCAGGGTTTGAGAGGAGAGGAGAAGAAAGGATTTAGGGGCGGCGGTCTCAGAGAATTGTAGGGGTGGGTTTGGTTAGTTTAAAACAGAGGGGTGACTGTGGGCCGTTGATCTTGAGAGATCAACGCCTATGATTAGAAAAATAAAACAGAGCGGGTCGTTGTAACGGGTCCCAACCGGGTTTGGGAGAGGGGTCGTTTGGTTGGGCCAAAGGAGGTTGGGCTAAGAATTGGGGATCTCTGGGCCAGTGATTTTGGTCCAAGAATAACTTACAAATGGGCTGCAAATTAAAATACACGAACATTGTTAATAAAATAATTTGTAAAACTATTTAGTAGATAATAAAATATCACTCGTGCAAGAAAGTGATTGAAAATAATAACTTATCATTAAAAAAATATAAAAATGCTATTTGGCAAAAAAAATTAATGTGAAAAATGTAATTATGCGTAGCACATAGGCTATTATTGCAAAATTGTGTAAATAGCCTAAAATACTAGTATAATTATGTAAAATGAGGTAAAATATTATGAAACCTATATGTGAATACAAATAGTAAATTTAGATGATTATGTCATCTCAAAATAATTTAAAGGGATAATTACTAAATAATCAAGTATTTTAAATGCAAAGAAATCAATTTTAAAGATCTAAAATTTATGAAAAATACTTGTATAACTCTTGTAAATTAATTAATGATGCCAAATGACATTTTGAAAGTATATATACTATTTGAAAAATATGAGGGCAAAATTGGGTATCAATAGGTGCCTCTCTTTACCCGGGAATGATGAAAGAGTTGTCAGGTAAAGAAAATGATAACCAATTTTGTCCGAATTGAGTGAGGAATGATGTATTTTATGAAAAAATGGGGCTGAACCCTGGTTCTTGAGTTGCCTACATATCCCTGGTATTACGGAAATCAGGTCGTGTGTAGTTTTGATCTAACGGCGAACTAAACCGACGGAATTGTTATAAGAGTGGTCGTATGTTTCAAAAAGGATCTTTTGGATGCGATAGTGTCGTGATCAACAGATGATTTATGGTGGAGCTATGAATGTGAATTTGATTGTTGTGGATATATTAGATAGGTATTTGAATGGTTATAGAAAAAAGAGTAACCAATTGTTGATTATCGGTAAAGAAGGATGTGAACGTTGTGAACGGAAACTGGAGTGAGAATTGCCCCTATTTGTAGAACGGTTACCTCCCGAGTTACCTGCAAAACTTAAAACACGATGCACCCAATTATATATGGGTTATTGCAAAAATTTAAACATGATACGAATTCCCTTCGGACCATGAGACTTGTCTTTGGACAATGAGGATGATGTCCTTAGGCTATGACGTCCTGGGCCATGAAGCTTATGATAAAGGATTCGCACGCCATGAAATGGCGTCCTTGGGCTATGAGGATGATGCCTCTAGACTATGACGCCTTTGAATAATGATGTGCAGTTTCAAGAGATCCTCAGGCCATCGAATGGTATCTTCAGGCTATGAGGATGGTGCCTTCGGATTATGACGCCTTCGGACAATGTGGCGATGTTTCAGCCCATGAAATGCAAAGATGTGGCGATATTGATTGTTTGATAGAGAAAATAGGTTATGCTTAGTCTTATGCGAGGACGATACAAGACAAGGCTTGGTCTTGTATGAGGTGAGGGCAGTGCTTGGCCCTATGCGAAGAAGGGAGACAGTGCTTAGTCTCATGAAATAATGGAGGGAGGGCTTAGCCTCATGCAAAGCATGGAGACAATGCTTAGTCTCATGCGAAGGAAGGCGGTACTTAGCCTTATGCAATAATGGAGGCAGTGCTTAGCCTCATGCAGTAATGGGCACAGTGTTTAGTCTCATGCAAAGAAAGGCAATGCTTAGCTTTATGTAATATGGAGACAATGCTTAGTCTCATGCAAAGAATGGAGATAGTGCCTAGTCCCATGCAAAGAAAGGCAGTGCTTAACCTTATGCAATGTGGAGACAGTGCTTAGTCTCATACAAAGAATGGAGACAGTGCTTAGTCTCATGCAAAGAAGGCAATGTTTGGTCGTATGCCATAATAGAGGCAATGCATAGCCTCATGCAAGGTATGGAGACAATGCTTAGCCTCACGCAAAGGAAGCAGTGCTTAGCCTTATGCAATAATGGAGGCGGTGTTTAGCCTCATGCAAGGTATGGAGATAATGCTTAGTCTCATGCGAAGGAAGGCAATGCTTAGCCTCATGCAGTAATAGAAGCAATGCTTAGCTTTATGCAAGGTATGGAGACAATGCTTGGTCTCATGCAAAGAAGGCAGTGCTTAGCCTTATGTAATAATGGAGGCAATGCTTAGCCACATGCAAGGAAAGGCAATTCTTGGCCTTATGCAATGATGAGGGCAGCGCTTAGCCCTATGTGAGAAAAAGCAATGACTAACTGCGAGAGAGTAAAGCATTTCTTAGCTTGATGTATTTAATTTTGTCGATTCTTGTTGGTGTGAAGATAGCGATCTTGCTATGTGTATGTATTTGCAGATGTTCCTGTTATGTTCATTGTGCCTGCATCGAAAGAAAGAGTTGTGAGTTCTGCGGGGGGTGGGTTGGTTCTTGCTCTCGATTCCTTGGTCGCTTTTGCTTTTGTCGGGAGGCCTTGCTTGAGTCACCCCGGGTAATGTCTGGCTGCTATAGAAATAAAATTTTCGAAAAACATGCATTTGATAAATTGTTTATGAGAATTTAGTTGTTTGAAATATGAGAGCAAATAATTTGTTAAATTGATGACTGTGACACGCTTTTGAGACGTTACAACCTCCTTAACTCGGAATTTTGAGGATCCTCCTCAAAATTCTGCCCCAGTTTAAAGGTGTACTTCTGGCGATACATTTCTTGGTGGTTCCATACATGATGAGATCGGGCAAACTCGAGTTCTTGCCCCAATTTCTAACCATAGGGAAAATGAAGATTTTATTATGATATGACCGAACCCACAGGGCTGCCTACGTATCCCCTCTTAAACAGGAATCAGGTCAAGCGTAGTTCAGTTACATCAAATAGAAAGTGCAAACATAATGTTAAACATAGTATCTCTTGACTGTGTCCAAATTAGGTTTTGGCCAAATCTCTCCATCCATCTCTGCGAGTATAAGTGCTCCTCCTGTCAATACCTGGTGAACCATGTAAAGGACTTGCCAGTTGGGTGAAAATTTCCCATTTGCTTAATCCTGATGTGGGAAGATTCGCCTTAGTACGAACTGCCCCGGCATGAATTGCCTTAGCCTGACCTTTTTGTTGAAACCTCTTGCCATTCTATTCTGGTAGAGTTGACCGTGACATACCGCGTTCATTTTTTTCCCACCAATGAGAGCTAGTTTTTCATATCGGCTTCGTACCCATTCTACATCGCTGAGCTCAGCTTCTTGTATGATTCTTAAAGAAGGGATTTCCAATTCAGCAGGAATAACGGCTTCAGTGTCATAAACCACTCGATAGGGCGTTGCCCCAGTTGATGTACGAACTGTGGTGTGATACCCCAGTAAAGCAAACGGTAGCTTCTCGTGCCATTGTTTATAATTGTCTATTATTTTCCTTAATAACTTCTTGATGTCCTTGTTGGCGGCTTCTACGGCTCCATTCATTTGCGGCCTGTATGTTGTAGAGTTTCGATGCTTGATCTTGAATGTTTCGCACATGGTCTTCATCAAGTCGCTGTTGAGATTGGTGGTGTTGTCGGTAATGATCGACTCTGGTACTCCAAATCGACAAACAATGCGGTCCCGAACAAAATCCGCTACAACCTTCTTAGTTACAGCTTTATAAGATGCGGCTTCAACCCATTTTGTGAAGTAGTCTATAGCCACCAAAATGAATCTATGTCCATTTGAAGCAGCTGATTCAATTGGTCTGATGACATACATACCCCAAGCAAAGAAAGGCCAGGGCGAACTCGTTACATTGAGTTCGTTGGGTGACACTCGTATCATATCAGCATGTATCTGGCATTAGTGACACTTTTGAACATATTTGATGCACTCTGTTTCCATATTCATCCAGAAATACCCTGCTCTTAATATCTTCTTAGCCAAAACGAAACCATTCATGTGACATCCGCAAGTTCTGGCATGTATTTCCTCGAGCAATCTAGATGCTTCCTTGGCATCGACACATCGCAACAATCCCAAATCAGGAGTCCTTCTATGCAAAAGTCCTCCACTTTGAAAGAAATGGTTGGCCAATCTTCGAAGCGTGTGCTTTTGAGTGTGTGTAGCGTGCTCTGGATATTATCCCTTTTCCAAGTATTCCTTGCTGTCGTGGAACCACAGATTTTCACCGGTCTCTTCTTCAACATGAGCACAATAAGCCGACTGCTTATGAATTCCTATCGGGATAGGATCAATGAAATTCTTATCTGGGTGTTGTATCATGGAATACAGAGTGGCTAGTGTATCTGCAAACTCATTCTGAATCCTTGGAACATGTTTGAATTCTATCTTTGTGAACCTCTAGATTAGCTCTTGTACACAGTACAAATATGGCAATATTTTGATTTTTTTCTTAGCACATTCCCCTAGAACCTAGTGCACCAAAAGATCCGAATCTCCGATTACCAACAGTTCTTGAATGTTCATGTCAATGGCCAATCTGAGTCCCAAGATGCAGGCCTCAAATTCCACTATATTGTTGGTGCATGGAAACCTGAGTTTTGTGGATACCGGATAGTGTTGACCGGTTTCTGATACTAAGACAGCTCCAATACCTACTCCTTTGAAGTTTGCCGCTCCATTGAAGAACACCATCCAACAATCGTATGGCTCGGTGATATCTTCTCCTATGAACGACACCTCCTCGTCGGCAAAATATATTTTCAATGGTTCGTATTCTCCGTCTACGGGATTTTCTGCCAAGTGATCTGCCAATGCTTGCGCTTTGACTGCCTTCTGAGTTACCAAAGAATTCTGGGATTCATAAGGCATGAATTTCTTGCTCAGATAATATATCGCCTGCTCCTTCCTTCCAGTTTCATCATGTTGTCCCAGAACGCAACCAAAGGCCCTATCTAACACGGACAAATAAAGAAGTAGAGGTCTTCCTAATTCTAGTGGGACAAGAATAGGCGGTTTAGATAAATACTTCTTGATTTTATCGAAGGCTTTCTGGCATTCTTCAGTCTAGCTTGTTGCAGCATCTTTCTTCAGCATTCTGAAGATTGGCTCATACATCACTATTGATTGTGCTATAAACTGACTGATATAATTGAGGCGCCCTAGAAAACTCATAACATCCTTCTTATTTTTTGGAGGCAGCAAGTCCTGGATAGCTTTGATCTTTGACGGGTCTAACTCAATACCCCGGTGACTGAGGATGAAACCTAACAACTTTCCAGCAGGAACCCCGAAGCCACATTTTGCAGGATTCAACTTCAAATTTTATTTTTGAAGCCGATCAAAAAATTTCTTCAGGTCTGCTATGTGATCCAAACTCCTTTTAGATTTGATGATAACATCATCCACGTATACCTCTATTTCTTTGTGTATCATGTCGTAGAAAATAGTATTCATGGCCCTCATGTAGGTGGCTCGAGCATTCTTCAAACCAAACGACATCATTTTGTAACAATATATTCCCCATGGTGTGAAAGGCGGTCTTTTCGGCGTCCTCTTCATCCATCCAAATCTGATGGTATCTTGCGAAGCAATCCACAAAGGATTGGAGTTCACGCTTGGCGCAGTTCTCAATCAGTATGTGTATGTTGGGCAGCGGGAAATCATCCTTAGGACTGGCTCTGTACAAATCTCGATAATCGACACACACTCGTACTTTCCCATCTTTATTCGGAACTGGCACAATGTTGGCTAACCAGGTCGGGTATTTGACCACTCAAAGAACCTTGGCTTTGATTTGCTTGGTGACCTCCTCTTTTATCTTCAAACTCATATCTAGCTTGAACTTTCTGAGCTTCTGCTTCACCGGTGGACACATAGTATTGGTAGGTAGCTTGTGAGCTACTATGGGTGTGCTTAAACCAGTCATATCGCCGTAGGACCATGCGAAGATGTCTTCATACTCCTTTAGGAATCTAATATACTCTTCTTTCTCCAACGGTGATAGATGAATGCTTATGCGCGTTTCCTTGACCGTTTCGGAATCCCCTAAGTTGACGGCCTCAGTTTCCTCCAAATTTGACTTTGGTTTGTTTTCCAAATCTTCTACCTCTTTGATAATTTCCTCAGGTATTATATCATCTTCCAGATCCTTTGAATCATGGTCCTTATGTTGCGTTCTCTCATTACATGTCACAGTCGTAGGTTCATTAGGATATGTAATAACTATGCTGAAAAGAAATGCAGAAAGATAATAATAAATATAAAAAGCAGTAATGCATTAATAAAACTTTTAAAAACATCAACAAGTACGACTCGATGGCTCGAGTAATTATTTCAAAACAAAATACTGAAAAATGTCTCAAATGCTCAAAACTATTTGAAAATAATTCATGCTAATTTGCCAGGCTACCCAGGAACTTGATGGGCCGGGGGTGCTGCAGCGGTCCAGTTCTTGAGAACAACTCCTTCTTCCACGGTCTGAATGGTAAGGTCTTCCTCCTCCTCCTCCTCAACAATTGCACACATTCCATGTTTTCTTCATCTAGAAACAGCTTCCTCATGCCAGCCAAAACCTCATCTTCCTTAGATCCCCACATCATGTCAGCCTGATGGAATGTCTGGTGCAGAGGTCGTACGGGATGTTCCAGTGGATAAATAAGGAGCACACCATGGTGGTGACCAATCCTGATATTGTTGCCATGTGTATTCATATCCGAGTCGAAAAGTCGCGCCATGGTATTGTGGTTGTACGAGTTTGGTGATCCCTTGAAGCATTTTGCTGAGACCCTTGCCTGGTTCATACCCATCAACAGCAATCTTGTTGCTCCACCATCGATCCTTTTCAATTGTGTTAACCCGTTCGATGCGAAGGTATGTTTCTTTACCCATCTTCCTTCTATTTTCGATGAACGGAACGGTCTGGTTGGTCTAGATTGGGTTGCTTCCATCTCCATGGATGATTCCACTCAAATTTCATAGCCTGGTGCAGAGTTGAAGCTACTGCACCGACAGCATATATCCATGGTCGTCCCAATAATAGATTGTAAGTAGCAGATATATCTAACACTTGGAAGTCGACATCAAACCAAGTCAGACCCATCTGTAGACTGAGGTCAATTTCTCCAATGGTGGCTCTTTGAGATCCATCAAACGCCTTCACATCCATGCTTCCCATTCGTATTTCATGCATACCTAGTCTCTTTAGAGTGGTCAGTGGGCATATGTTAAGCCTCGAACCTCCATCTATCAAGATCCTGGCGATGAACTTATCTTCAAATTGCACCATGATGTGCAATGCCCTGTTGTGACTCAGTCCTTCTAGTGGTAATTCATCTTCATGAAAAGTGATTTTGTGGCCTTCCAATACCTGTCTGACCATGTTAGCCATATCTCCACTAGTGATGCCTGTGGGTACATAAGCTTCATTTAACACCTTCATCAAAGTATCCTTGTGCGCATCTAAGTTTTGCAGCAGTGATAAGATGGATATCTGAGCAGGAGTTTTGTTCAAATGGTCAACAACATAGTACTCTCTTGCTTGTATCTTCCTCCAAAGATCGTCAGTGCCAGTCTCAACAACAGGCGACTTAGGTGCAGCTTCCTTGCTTCTTCCTCCTAGATTCTCAAGTGTGTAAATTGTGCATGTTCTAGTCATACCTTGCACGGCACCTGTTTCTTCCATTTTTGCTTTTCCTATTCTCCTTACTTCCGCAACATAATCCCATGGAATGGCATCAGACTTGTAAGATGGTGTGGGAGCTACCATCACAGTGGAGGGTGTAGCTACCTCAACTTCAAATGCTGCCTGGGTTTATACCACAACTGGTGTGAGGGTGACCGGAGATGTTTTAGGAGCGTCTTCCTCTCAAATGAGTCCAATGGACCCCTCTTGATCCCATTCCTCGTCAGCTTCTATCACATTCACTCCCTCACCTCTATGATCCAGGAGAGGTTGTTACGAACATTTGGTGTAGCTTCCTTTGCCTATATGACCTTAGTGTTGATCAGCGTCTGAATCTTGTCTTTTAACGTGCGACACTTCTCAATGGTATGACCCTTCATGCTTGAATGATAAGCACATGTTTTGTTGGGGTTGATCCATTGGGAGGGATTTTCCACAACAACAGCAGGGATAGGAGTAACATTACCAGCGGCCTTCAATCTTTCATACAATTGGTCTATGGGGTCAGCAATTGGGGTGTATTGTCTAGGAGGTCTGTGGTCAAAATTTGGACGTGGCTTCGGGTAGTTTTGGCGGGCGGGTGGAGGTGAATGGTAATATGCAGGTTGAGTATTATAGGTATGGTAGGTGGCAATAGGGTTTTGATATCTCGGGGATGAGGGTTGATATGTGGGTGGAGGTGTTTGGTATGTGAGGGGAGACTTAGGGCCTTAGGCTACCATCATGGCACCCGCTTCTTTCTTCTTCGAAATGCCTCCTGATTGCAAAGCTTTATTCGTGGCCTGCAGTGCCTCGAAATTGGTCACCTTCCCATTCTCAACTCCTTCTTCTATTCTTTCTCCTAGTTTGATGATGTCGGAGAACTCGTGACTTTCAATGACCATCAACCTTTCATAATACTGGATATCTTGAGCTCTAACAAAGAACTTGTTGATTTGTTCTTCTTCAAGTGCTAGCCTTACCTTTGCGGCCTCTGATCTCCAACGAGTAGCGTACTCGCGGAAGGATTCTGTCGGCTTGTTCTTGAGGTTTTGTCTGTAAAAAACGTCTGACGCATTTTCCGTGTTGAACCTGAATCTATCCATGAAATCTGACGCCATACTCACCTAACTAACCCACTTCTTTGGGATTTGACTGATATACCAAGACAAGGCATCTCCTGTAAGGCTTCGCATGAAAAGTTTCATGCGGATTTGTTCATTCTTGCCCACTCCTACAAGCTTGTCGCAATATGTTCTCAGATGCACCTTTGGATCACCAGTACCATCGAACATTTCGAACTTGGGAGGTTTGTAACCCTTCGACAGTTCCATATATGGCTGAGTACATAGATCCTCATAGTTTAGACCTTCAATGCCTTTACCAACTTCAACACTCTGAACTCTAACAGTAAGCTTCTTGAGTTCCTCCACCATGTTTTTAATGAGCAAGTCCTTCTCAGTCAATTCAGGTAGGGTTTGCTGCGGGGTGTGGGGTAAGGTTTCCACATATATCGGATTGCTTTGACGGATTCTTGGAACTTGGGTATATGGGTGGTCATTGGTCGAGTTTTGGGGATCGGGAGTAGGTTGTGGTGCATTTTGGGGAGTGTGATAAGTAGTGGTTTGCAGGTATTGAGTTGGATGATGGTGGTGTTGTTGAGGGGTTGGTACTAATGGCGGGTGAAGGTTCTGGGGAGGTGCGGGATACTGGTGTGGTGCGGGAGGATTTGGTGGTGGGTTCTAGTTTTGTGTGTTTGCTGGTGGTATTTGGTTCTGGGTAGTCGGGTTTTGCTGGTTGAGGTCTGGAACATTGAGATTAAGGGAGAGGTTTGCCTAATTCCAGAATTGCTCAAGCTCGCCTTGTAGTTCCAGGATTTTCTGCTCCAAATGGAAGACCAACTCATTCTGTCCCGAAGTACTTCGGCCATCTGAAGTTTCAACGTTTTCCACCATACTAGCATTGTCTTTCCTGATACCACTTAAATTATCCATTTTCCCTTTTCCTTTTCCTTTAGGGTCGCTTGGTGGAGGAGGAGGTGGAGGATCTCTCGATCTGGTATGGTATGCTGATGATGCCAGTATGCGCGAACCAACCTTTAGGAATGGGAATAATCAAAAAAGAAAAGAAAAGGCAAAGGTAACAGAGTTAGTAAGGTGAGATAAAAGAGTGTTTTCAATATTTAAACATGTTTCAGAAAAGTCACGCAATAATTCGCGTCCTAATTTTGGGGACCTCATTGTGCCCGAGGTAGGCCTAAGCGACACATAGACTTGGAGAAAATTGATACCAACATTTGCTTCATTTCATTAATGCGAAAGTGAGTCAAATCAAACTTTTACTAAATCAACAATAATAATAATAATAAAGTTATTAATGGAATTTAGCCTTATTACATCGAAATCTAAGCTAGAAAGCAATAAAGAACATCAGTCTACTTTGTCCCTAAAGGACCTTCTCCATGCTTGGCTCTTTGACCCCATCAATTAGGTTCCCCAGATCGCGCATATCCAACAGTAAGTAAGCTTTTGCTAGATGTCCTCCTTCACCATAATCCATGCCTTGGCAATCCGAGAGTCTCTTTCTCATCTTCCCTTCTAGCTCCATCAATCCTTGTTCCAAGTATTCCAATATTTTTGTTGACTTAGTGGCAATCTCCTTCCATTCCTTTATCCCCTCCATGTTCACTTTGTGTTGTTCCAGATGTTTAGCTCCAAACTCGGACACCTTTTTGCGTATCCTCTTATACTTAACCTGTGCCTTAGCCACTTCATCTATGATTCTGTCTTGCAGATTGACACCTGGCTTGAGAACGTCATCTTCCAGCCATGATAGATAGTAGTACATATGACCGGCGTGATACCTGTCTGGCTCGATGGTTTCTCTTTCCACAATGATCTTTTGGTTCCATATGTGTTGTGCCTCAAACATAAACGGAATGACATCTCCTTTGAAATCTACCTTGTACTAGACCATGATGGAAACCCGAGGTATGACTTGTTTCCTCCCAGCTTGTCGCATTACCCTTATAGGAGCGTAAGGATAGATGTGTCACAACCCGATCAGTACCAAATGAGTATTCCCCCTTGACCTGATAATGAACTCACAACTGGGAAACCATTCAAACATCCAATGCATCTGCTAGTCTGTCAAATTGCTGAAGAAACGCACCCAACTTACAACATTTCCAGGCTGTGCAAACCTGACTGGGATAAACGTCATTTTCTTACGGGTGATGGTTAGCTATGTAGTCATTCAGTGGCCTTTGCAGAAGTTCTTGAAGGTATTCTCCTCTCTGAAAGTGTTCCAGCAGCCAGACTTGTAGCAATAGATTACAACCCTCAAAGTGTCCAAATCCCTGCTTGCACCGATTTAGAGCACGGTACATCTCAGCCAGATCATAGGGATGATGGTATAAGTTTGTCTTTCGATGCCATCCATCAAGGTCCTGGCGACCATGGCTAGGCGAGTATGAAACCTTCCCCCTTTCGTTGGAAATATCAACAGCCCCAAGAAGCAGACGACGAACACATAAACTCGGTGGTGCACCCATTCCAATGAAGTAATGGCTAGTTCATCATGTTGAAGACGATACGACTTGCTATGCCCATAACGCTCATAAAGAAATTCAAAAGGGATGTATGATTTCTTTAGACAGACCAGCTCATCATTCTTCTTAAAATCCAACATTTTCAGAAAAACGCAGGGAGTGCGATTCTCTGTTACCAGTAATCCCGGACTATCCCATGGCAACTTGGCGAAGCCTCCTATTTCTTCTAGGAGAGGAGTCATTTCTATATTGCCAAATCGGAAAACAGCTCTTTTCTCATCCCAAAACATGATAGCGGCTTCAATCAATTCCCTATTTGGTCGAATGTTTAGCAAGGATGGCAAGTTACCAAGTACTCTTCTCACATGATTTTTGTCGCAAAGTGCAAGGTCTTTCCACCGGTCAAGTACCAAAGGTGGGATGTTTTGGACCATATCGAACCTAGGGATTTCATGCTTCATTTTCTCAAACAAACAAATATTAGCCCTTTCCCCCTCCAGATTTGACTACTTACGCAATAATGATCAACATGTTGGCATATTTTCTCCAAGTAATGCACATAATATGATAGTGTCCATTGGGATTGTGAAAATCCTGTTGGACTTTGGACAAGGCTCGTCTTAGCAGGTTATTGTGTCAATAATGCTTCAATCCTCACTAAATTTAGGATGATGCATGTACATTTCAAATTGGAATAGGGTTTCTAGAAGGGTCTAGATTGGTACTCCCAAGTGGACAACTTGAGAGGGAAAGGCACGGGACCGTCGACTGCACCGCTGATCGACTAGTCTATCGCAAATAAGCCTTTCCCAGTGATTTCAGGAAAGCGCAGACACTCATCAAGCGCCGCTATGTTGATAATAGGCACGAGTGGAGTATGAAGCGAAGCATGCTTTATTCAAAAATAATAACACATTGCCAAGTATTTGCACGATAAAAGTACGTAAAAGCAGTAAATAAAATAGCAAAGTGAACATAAAAAGAAGAGAAAAGAAAAGAAAGACAAAAGAAAGAAGTCAGTTTAGCTTATGAAAATGTTCGAGAACGTAATGTAGCAGTCAAGATGAAACGAAATGAAGAGCGGTTATACATGCTATAGCAAACAAAGGAGAATAAGGAAAGGGATGTGCATGTCATAGCAAATTTAAGCAAACAAAGAAGAATAAGGAAAGGGATGTGCATGTCATAGAAAATTTAAACAAAGGAGAATAAAGAAAGGGATGTGCATGTAACAGAGAAAGTAATCCACATAAGCCAAATTCGTTATAGTAAGAGCCTAAGTGTAAGTCCCCAGCAGAGTAGCCATGCTGTCGCGCTCCGTTTTCTCACAAAAGCGGGCTTCGACACGTGACAACTCTTTTAAAGGAGGATGTTAAAAGAAAAGAGTCGCCACCTAACAATTTTGAGGTACGTTAGGGCACCTACTTGTAAATAACTCTGTTTGACTAGTCCGTGTCACCAAAGATCGAGTAAGGGCTCAAATTACCTCAAAGAGAAGGTGTTAGGAACTCTTCGAGGTCCACAACTGTAGGTCCCGACCGAACTTTAAACTATGTGGATTATGTAATTAAGCTAGGTGATCAAACAAATAGAAGGGAAATTCAGAAGTTGTAGAGTCTTATTAAAACATATGAGAATCGGTACAAATCTAAGAACTACCAAGGTAAAAACTATATTGATCTACGTTTAATGACTAAGTTTAAATAACACGCACATAAAAAGGAGGGGGTCCTAAGTTTTTTAGCCTAAAGGATCACTCCGTGCAACATAAATAATACTTCGCAACTCTCTTAAGGTAGAGGTTGCTCGTATTATTTAGTGGGCACAGACTATCATCTCCTGCTACCCGATTACTATGTTGAAGTTGTTTACATAAAGGTATTCTAGTTCAGTTCTAAGTCGTGCGCTATGCGTGCACTACCCATCCCATGCCTATGGTCCAGGAGGCTTTGGACCTACTATCGGGTGGTTCTAGACTTTACTTAAGTTGCTCAAAAATGATAAAAGTACGCGACATTCAAAAGAGATAGGACTGCATACAATATCAATAAAAAGGCTCAAGTTAACCTCCACACATAAGCACACAAACATATATCTGGTTAGGCAGTAGAAAGAATTAAAACGTATTAGAATCATTAAGTCCTATAGGCATGATTTTTATATGATTCCAGTATTATACAGGCAGCGTTACAGCTTTAGGCTAACGGAGTTGTAGATTAGAAGTATTGCAATCCTATAGGCAGGATATTTAAGTGTTCATGCAGTGAGGTAATAAGATTGCTCGAAGGCCCAAGATTAACAACGCTGATCTTATGAATACGCTGTCCAAGACGGGTAGCAACATCTATAGGCAGGATTTCTAATGGATTCATATCTGGGCGGCAAAATTATTAAAAGCGCAAGTCTGTTTGTTTATTCCTACAAGCGTGCTTTCTAGGCAAGTCACGTAATGGAAGGAAATATACCAAGGGGAGCAGTTTCAGTTATTGCGTTGACATGATATCTAGGTGCAAAGATGAGGCAGTCAAACAAGCAACAAATAAGTCCAGTTTAAATCCTATAGGCATGCTCTTCTAACATTACGAGTTAAGACATTAAATTAATTCTAAATCATGTTTTCTAAGTGAATTCGCAAATTAACCAGCATGTTGTACAGATGATTCCCTAAAGATGAAGTACGGAAAATAAACAAGACAGCTAAAGCCCTATAGACAGTTTTTCTACCCATTCATGCATGAAAACGAAATATCCCAGCCCCCATTTTATTAAGTTCCCCGGCATTTAGGTTTGCAAGTTATTCAAACCACATTGAATGATTACAGACTCAAATACAAATACAGAATAACCCAGTAACATATTTGGGCCTTTAAATAGGCTTAGAACTTCTTGTGAACTGCAAGCCCAAATCCAAACGCATTTCAAACAGGAGAGTGTGTCCCCTTGCACAGCCCAAGGCCACACATGAACTTATACCAAGCCTAACAATTACAGATTGACCACTTAACCACATAAGTTAATGGAGCATATGTGAAATCAATTAAACAGCCCTGAAGTAATGCCTCATAGCGACAGGATAATATGATAGCAAGTAGAATTCACATGACATTTTAGAAGCAAAAGTGATAGGATTGATTTAGTCGAGAACATGAGAACTAGGAGAATCAGCAGGGTTTATTTTCAGCAGAGCAAATTTACACAGGAAACAACATAAGTTCATGAGAGAGCAATTATTCAATAAAGGGAAAAGATGTAGCATGCTGAATACGGTCACACACTAGGAAAACTTAAGAGGGATTTCTATTTAATTAACAGAGTGAACACATACAATGCCAAGTTTCAGAAATCAAGCTTAGACGTGATTTAGAACTAGTCAAAGGGACTTTGGACTTTGGAACTTTAATCATAGAAGGCAGACAGAGTTGTAGTTAAGAGAAAAGCCATTTCACATGCAAGTTTCTATCATGAGAACCTAAATAATATAAAAAACAGACCGGTGGGTGTGGTCTTACAACAGTCGACCAACAACTTAACATTCTAGTGTAACACAAAGAGTCAAAATCCAAGAACTCAAGGTAAACATAAAAATTTAATGTTAATAAGATAGGCAGATTTCAAGACTTGTACCAATTGACCATGGGTAACAGAAGAAGCTAAATTCATTGAGATTCAACTAGAAGTTTAGGTAATAGTGGAGGGTACAAGATTAACAAGTCGGGGAATACAATTGTCAAAGTTACAAATAACAGAGAAACATGTTTGGCTAGATATTAAAACAATGTTGCAATGTGGGATGATCAGGGATCAATTTGTAGGGTACCAGTAGATTACACATAAAGGGTTTAGCAGAAAGGGACTCACTAATGGAAATTCTGGGTAGGCATTAATTTCAGAGGAGTTTCAGTGCAAATGTTCGAAATTAGACATGAGAAAACGGTTCAGTATTAAATAGTCAATGTAGGAATTTAAGCATATATAAACATGACAGCCTCAAACAAACATAACAGCCTAGAACTCTTCCCAAATTGATTACACTAAATGAACATAATCAAACTCATACAAGTTCTGATGAAGGGTTGTAGAAGAAATTCAAAGTGAGGTCGGCACAGTATCATATTGGCTCAGAAAGGTCCACTTAACACAGATGTTCAGAAGCATGAACACAAACAAGGAAGAAACATAATTGTGAGGGATTTAACACTTACCAGTTTGCCGATTTAACAAGAAATAGAGGAGAATCAGTAGCAAAGTAAGAACAACAGCAAGAACTCCAAACCCTAGTGCGTCAGACTTCACAGGAGTTTCGAATGAGCCCCGAGCAGTGCTCGCACTAGAGGGGTACAGAGAGGATTCTGATGGCCTCGGCTTTCAGCTGGCCAAGAGCTCAAGTTTCAGAATAGTATAGAACAAGTGAGAGTGAGAGAATAACAGTGACTCAGGTCTACTAAAGGGGATTTGGGGGGGGGGGTAAATAGTAGTAAAATTGAACGAACAAACAAGGAAACATAATTAATCAAACACAAAAATAAGGGAAGAAAAGCATGAAAAATCAATTCAGAATAAATTTAGAAGAGTAATCGGGTAAACCCTAGTTCAAGAAGGAGAACACGAATAGTCGGAGATCTCACTTAATCGAACCCATACAGCCTGGTAATGAGTGTATACAGAAAAAATATCGTTTGGATTTAAACAAAATGGGGCTTGATTCCCTCGATTCGAAGCCTTACACTTGCCAAAAATAGGCGAGTACCATGTGATACCAAAATCATGCAAGAAACAACGAGACAGAGCATAAATGGAAAGGGGATCATGGAGTGATTTCATGTTGAGGTCGGAGTTGGACAGAACAAGGGAGGTGACTACCAGGGTTTGAGAGGAGAGGAGAAGAAAGGATTTAGGGGCGGCGGTCTCAGAGAATGGTATGCGGGTGGGTTTGGTAAGTTTAAAACAGAGGGGTGATGGGCCGTTGATCTTGAGAAATCAACGGCTAGGATTAGAAAATAAATGGAGCGGGTCGTTGTAACGGGTCCCAACGAGGTTTGGGAGAGGGATTGTTTTGTTTGGGACAAAGGAGGTTGGGCTAAGAATTGGGGATCTCTGGGCTAGTGATTTTGGTCCAAGAGTAACTTACAAACGGGCTGCAAATAAAAATACACGAAAATGTTTAATAAAATAATTTGTAAAACTATCTAGTAGATAATAAAATATCACTTGTGCAATAAACTGATTGAAAATAATAACTTATCATTAAAAAAATATAAAAATGCTATTTGGCGAATAAAAATAATGTGAAAAAATGTAATTATGTGTAGCACATAAGCTATTATTGCAAAATTGTGTAAATATCCTAAGTACTAGTACAATTATGTAAAATGAGGTAAAATATTATGAAACCTATATGTGAATACAAATAATAAATTTAGATGATTAAGTCATCTCAAAATAATTTAAAGGTATAATAAATAAAGAATCAAGTTTTTTAAATGCAAAGAAATCAATTTAAAGCTCTAAAAATTATGGAAAATCATGGAAAATACTTGTATAACTCTTGTAAATTAAGTAATGACGCCAAATGACATTTTGAAATTATATATACTATTTGAAAAATATAAGGTCAAAATTGGGTATCATCACTGATTAGCGTTATTGGATCGGGATGCACGCCGCAATGTTCTGATATTTGGTTAATCCATTTCATCTTTACATGCAAATCCCTTGACGGATTACCTGATTTACTTGCATGGCTTCCTTATACGTTGAATTGTTGACTGAGCAGAATACTTTAAATACCAAGAATTGTGAGCATCAAAAATGGTTTTACCTGAGATTGTTCCTGATTTGATCATATACCTGTTCTATACTTGTTGGAATATTGAACTGCACAGGTGTTAGTGAGTATCATCTATAGTTCTTTCCTCTTTTATCTCGTCGAGGTTATTTAGGATACTAATTGAGTACATGGGGTCGGTTGTACTCATACAACACTTCTGCATTTTGCGTGCAGATTTTGGTATTGATGCTGTTGTGTACGGCGAGGGCTGACATTTAAGATGTACCTGCATTCCAGTTATGGCTATCACTTGTCCTTGATAGCATTAGATTTGGATTTTATTCATTTACATTTCAAACAGATGTTGTAATTATTTCAATTCAGTTTTGTCAACATCTAAGTCTTAGTAAGTCATGACTTGTACTACCAGTCCTTGGAAAATTCCTTGTATAAAAGTTCAGTTATATTATCTTTATTTCTCTAAGTAAATTTTTTTTGAATTGGATTGTTGCTAATTGGCTTACCTAGCAGGTCGGATTAAGTGTCATCACGATTAGTTGGTATTAGAGCTCTAGGTTCATAGGTTCTACAAGTCATGAGCAAGTGTCTAGTAGAGTCTTATGGATCGGTTTGATGACGTCCATACCTATCTTCGAGAGGCTACAGGGCATTCAGGATAAACTTCCCATCTTTCTTTCCTTATCGTGCAGCATTGATTCAGCTTTAAGCATATCTCTTAGAATTCCTTCCACTCACTCGTATGCGCATGTGAGCGCTCGGTATCAGCTGCACATCGACGGATTGTGGATCCCATGGATGAGGTGCAAGATGTATTTTCTATGTTTTGTTGATGGGCCAGTCTGGAGGACTTGAGACCAAGTTTTGGCTGTAGCTTGAGCATGGTGAATTTGGTTGTGTGAGCATGTGCCTTTGGACTTATATGTCCGGTAGTTTTTTTATGTGTGGGATTTGTGGCTCGATGAATGTTTGGATGGATATATGATGAGTAAGATGTGACTGGGGGAAGTGTTCACATGGTTTGAATGTGACAAAAAGAGCTTGCTTGAGATGTAAAAGGACTATTGAGTGTTTGATTTCTGTCTTGATGTGACATATAGTCTCGATTTATGAGTGTATTGAAGGATCTTTCATGTTGTTTAATTGTAGAACGAATTGGATTCGTAGGGCTTGTTGATGAGTACAAGCTCAGGAAGATTAGGTGATTGCATAGTAGTTGTGGCTGTGAAAGGGTATAGAGAGGTGTCAGCTTGAGGCTAAGCGGCTGGATTATCACCTGCGGGGTAATATATGAATGTGTGATCCTTATGATGTTGTGTGGAGGCTTTCTTTTCTACCAGTGGGTTATATTTGTGCAATTTGAATTTAGATCGGTTGTAATAGTTGATCTGGCCGTCACGAGGATGAAAGCGAGATTTGTAGATCATTTGAGGTATTAGATGGTTTGTGTTATATGGGCTTATAAAGGATTGAGTTGAACTTCGGTGCGGGATTATGGCAGTAATAGAGTATCGGTATTATGAGTTATCGAGTGTTTTGTTCTTTGTCTTTGAGCCAAGTGGGGGAGTCTGTTATCGAAGATTTGATTACATGGTTACATGTTATATCGGTTTTGGTTCGAGGCATACTTGTGGATGACTTGTAGAAACGGGTTTTGAGGATGACTTAAGCAAGGAAATTCTGGATGCATGATATATTGCACTTTATGGGTATATAGGAATCATGGAATGATTGAGTTGTTATTCGTGAAAGATGAAGTGCACTCGGAGTAAGAATTTGCTCGGTTGCGTTAAGGCGGGTTTACTTCTTTGAGTGTTTTTGTGCTAATGGGGCATAGGTCGTTCGGCCTGTTTGGGCGGTACAATTGAGATTTGAGCAGAGTGGATGACTCTCGAGGTTCTAAAGAGTTTAAGATTCATATGTGGCATTTGAGGATTTTCAGGATATGTATATGGTTGGAATCTAAGATTTACATTGAATGGTGTCGGGACTTACGGTATTTCTATATCACGATGGATTCTACATCTCAGTATCATAAGATAAAAGGAACAACTTTAAATTTGCAAAATGTCTTTTCAGAATGGGTGTCTCGGTTGTGGTACTTTTGGGGTGCTTAAGAGGAAATACAACGGCTTATGGGCGTTAGGGTGGCGTGATTTTATGTTAGGGTCTCGTGTGGTGAGTTTTGGTTGAGGATCGTGGTATTAGGCGAGGAGGAGTATCAACTTGAAGGCAATTCAGAAGAAACTCGGAGGAAATAGGACAATTTGATAGTAGGTTGGATCACTATGATGATGGTATGCTCGATTCCTTTGGTTCTTATGATGAGGTGAGGCTTTACGGGTGTTTTGTGGCAATACTCTTGGATTTGGCGACTTGCGTGGCTTGGTTGAGTTAGAGGGATTCAATTATGATAGCTTGGTTATCTTCAAATGGATTTCAAAGTGTTCTCGATGATTTCTACCACGGTTTGAGAGGGATATTTCCTACGGACGTGAGGAGCATTTTGAGTATTATGATTTTCTATTGGATGGGATCATGTGGAAGGTTCCTGGCTAATTGTGTATGTAGTTTGCTTGCGACTCAGAGTTGATTATGAGATTCTCGTATTTTTCAAATGATGGCATGATAGATGTGGTGTGTTATGTGGGATCGAGATTTGCATTAGCAAGGTCACAGTTCAATTTTGAAGGGAAGGTCATGAATTCTTAGACAGCATGGACAATTTTGGATGTTTCGATGAATGCTATAACTACTCGGTAATGCCTGAGAAGGGTGCGCATTTCAGAAGGCGCACTGTGTTTTGACTTACGGATGCTTCATTGGTATTGCGGTACTCGCCTGGTTGATCGACTGCCGATGTTTAGATTTGCTATGTGGTATGGTAGAATAATATAAGTATTTCTCATGGGGTTGATTATGTATGAGAGATCTGTTAGTCATTCGAGTGGTGGAGTCGAGATCGGCTATGGTGATTCATGTGTTCTATGGATTTGGAGAATGGGAGTTCTCAAAAGCAGATTGTCTCGGGGTTGCGGACTGTGAAGATGTGGCCAAAGTTAGCTAGATGGTGGTACATGTTATAGTTAGATCATTGTGGACTTTTAGAGGGTTATTTATCCATTTGGGGATGACCAGAGTTAATTTGGGGGCCCATTAGTAGGCTCAATGAGGATGTATATTCTACACCGAGTCGGATTGGATGACTCAAAACTGTTTGTGCTGAGGGGTGTGGCATTCGACTAGATTTGAGTTTGATAGTGTTCGGATATGTTTTATGAGTTGCTCTTCTATGCTACTAGGGGTTTTGATTTATTGGTTATGTGAACACATGATGTGGTTCTGTTTGGACCTTGTAGGGGAATTCGAGCGAGATGGTTATTGGTGTGTTGAATGATTGATTGCGCCTTGGTTATGTTCTTTTCGGGTTGTGGTATATTGTGTTATTGCTTCTCCATGGTTATTGTCATGCACTTTGTGTACTTGATGTCGAATTGCGGGTGGTTGTTGATTTTGAGCATTGTGGCTTGAGGTATTTCATATGGGCCGGTGTTTGGATAGGGTCGCGCACTGTAGCAAAGTTATGTTGGGATATGATCCTTTGTGTTAGATTTGTGTGTTTTGGTTCTACAATGTGTGATGGGTCCTTAGAATTGCATTGTGGTGGTACTTGGTGCGCTTGCAGGACGGTTCTCTCATTTGAGTCATTTTCCATGTTTGAGTACACTTGAATTGTTGCGTATTGGTGTACGGATTGCACGGTTTGTGGCTTAAGGTTGTATTGGTGTGGCATGTCAGTAGGGCGGCTGTATTTGATAAGATGAGGTCGTCGGACCTAGAATGGGTGCTATCGGATTTGATCGCGGTATATTTGGAAAGATAATGCAGCTACTATGATCAGGAAGTTATTGCTATGAGTATTTGAGTTATGTGGTATATTATGTAATTACATCTTGGGCTAGTTATGGCTTGATATAGCTTGTTCAGACTTATACAGTGTGTAAATGCGAGATTCGGGTCTTGTAGGAAATTCTGGTTGTTAGAAATTGGATTCTGAGGTTTACAGACTAAGGTTGGAGTAATGATCTTCAGTTATGATACGTTGTTGGGCCTATATATGGAATAGGGTGATGTGGGATCACCCCCGGGTATGTGCATGGTAATGCTACGCGGTGATTTGATGGCTTGGGAACGACTCTTGGAACGTTCGAGGATGAACGTATGTATAAATGGGGGAGAATGTAATGATCCGGCCAGTTGTATTGAGCACTAGCGTTCTATTCAGCTATTTGGAGTCTCGACTAGCTTTATTATAACTTGAGTATCGTCGGTTTTGGTTTTCAGGTGTTTCGGAATTAGTTTGGAAGAATAAATTCCATGTTTGAAGCTTGAAGTTGGAAGAGTTGACTAAGTTTGACTCTTTTGTATTTGACCTCGGTTCGGAGTTTCGATGGTTTCGTTAGGTGCGGATGGTGCTTTTGGACTCGCACGTGTGCCCAAATTTGCATTTGGATAATTCTGGAAGGTTTCGGCACTAATTGGTGAATGTTGAAAATTTGAAGGTTTGGAATGTTCATAAGTTTAACCGGGAGTTGACTTTAAGGTTATCGGGTTCAGATTGTGGTTCCGGGAATTAGAATAGCTTCGTTATGTCATTTGGGACTTGTGTGCAAAATCTGAGCTCATTCCAGGTTGAATTGATATGTTTCGACACGAGTTTTAGAAGTTCAAAGTGTAAAGTTCATTTAAGTTTGAATTGAGGCGTGATTCGTCGTTTCGATGTTGTTATGTGTGATATAAGGCCTCGAGTAAGTCCGTTTTATGTTATGGGACTTGTGGGTATATTCGGACGGGGTCCCGAGGGGCTCGGGTGCGTTCCGGATGAGGTTCGGATCATTTTTCCTCTTGTTGCATTGCTAAAGATTTCTGGTGTTGGTGTACCCGCATCTGCAGAGTATTGGTCACAAAAGCGACTTTGCAGATGCGGGACGTTCATTGCAAAAGCAGGAGAAGACTGGACTTGGAGTCTTCGCAGATGCAGAATTTGAGTTGCATCTGCGATTTCGCAGAAGCGATTGTCATGGGCGCAGAAGCGAGGTCTTGCGCAGGAGCGAAGAGGAGCTAGCACCTGCGATGTCGCATAAGTGGAAATTGCTCTGCAGGTGCGAGGGGTCAGCTGGTTACTTGTGGTCGCAGAAGTGTAAATGTTGTCACAGAAGCGACGCAGCAGAAGCGGCTATTTTCTTCGCAGATGCGAACAGTGCTTGGTAGAACCTATAATTTCGAGGGTTGGTTATTTTATTCTCATTCTTGAGACTTGGAGCTCGGTTTTGGGCGACTTTGAAGAGGAATTTCACCACACGAATTGGGAAAAGCATTCTTAACTCGGTTGTGAATATATTTCTTGAATTATTCTTCGTTTTCAGCGTATGATTATTGATTTTGGAAGAGAAATCAGAGGAATTTTCTATAATTTCATAAATGAATATTTGAGTTTTGAACATCGATTCGGAATCCGAATTGAGTGAAATTAGTAAGGTTGGACTCGTAATTGAATAGGTTGTCGGATTTTATGAGTTTCGTCGGATTTCGAGGTGCGGACCCGGGTTTAACGTTTTGGTTCACTTCGAGATTTTGATTAGAAATTCGACCTTTATTATTCTGAATTGTTCCCGTAGGAGTTATTTGATATATGTAGGTTATTTTTGGGTAGTTTTGAGCCGTTCGGAGGTTGATGTGCACATAATGGAATTTCTAGAGTATTGGTTGGCTTGCCCGGTATTGAATTCGGCTTGTTTGAGGTAAGAATCCTATCTAAACTTAGTTGAGACAATAGTTGCCTTTTTATTTGTGATAGCTACGCGCTATGGGTGCGCATAGTAGTGCTTAGGCTATGATACGCCTAGAGTTGACTGTTAAGCATTAAGTTACAATGTATTTCATATTTGTATCATTGTTGTGAACTATTTGAGCCATGTTTGAGGTTACGAACAGGCTAAATCCCTTAACAAAACTTGGTAATTGCTATTTCTGTGATAAATTGCCGATGTTGAGCTACGATAGCACACATTGCACATGCCTACACTTTAGCATGTAATTATACTAGTCCAGGAGCATGAAATCTGATATTTTATCTATCATACACATGTGTTCTTGTATATTTGCTTCTGTGTGATATAATTGGACTAGATGTCTGTGACCATGCCTGGCGGATTGTGTTGTTATGCATGTGACCACGCCGGGCGGGTTGTGATATAGCATTTGAGTTGTCCGTGCGGATCTAGATATTGATACCGAAGCACGTGAGTTGTCTGTGCAGATCCAGATATTGATACTATAGCACATGAGTTGTCCATGCAGCATATGACTTGTCCCTGCGGATCCGGCAATTGATACTATAGCACGTGAGTTGTCCATGCAGCAGGTGAGTTTTCCGTGCAGTTGATACTGATGTGAGCTCTGAGAGAGCTGGTTACCGTTATTGAATCGGGTTGCGCGCCGCAACGTGTTGATATTTGGTTAATGCATTTCATCTTTACATGCAAATCCCTTGACTGATTACCTGATTTACTTGCATATCTTCCTTATATGCTGGATTGTTGACTGAGCAGAACACTTTAAAAACCAAGAATTGTGAGCATCAAAAATGGTTTTACCGGAGATTGTTCCTAATTTGATCATATACCTGTTCTATATTTGTTGGACTATTCAACTGCACAAGTGTTAGCGAGTATCAACTATTGTTCTTGCTTCTTTTATCTCGCCGAGGTTAGTTAGGATACTTATTGAGTACATGGGGTCTGCTGTCTCATACTACACTTTTACACTTTGCGTGCAGATCTTTGTGTTGATGATGTTGTGTATGGCGAGGGCTAACATTGAAGATGTACCTGCGTTCTAGTAATGGCTATCACTTGTCCTTAGTAGCATTAGATTCGGATTCTGTTCATTTACATTTCTAACAGATGTTGTAATTATTTCAATTCAGTTTTGTAAAACTCTAAGTCTTAGTAAGTCATGACTTGCACTATCAGTCCTTGGAAAATTCCTTGTATAAAAGTTCAGTTATATTATCTTTATTTCTCTCAGTAAATCTCTTTTGAATTAGATTGTTGCTAATTGGCTTACCTAGCGGGTCAGGTTAGGTGCCATCACGACTAGTTGGTTTTGGGTCGTGACAGCTTTTGGGAAATAATTACAAAATTTTAGCCTGTTTCAAGAAGAATAGGCAAAAAAAAAAATTTCAAGACAAAAATATCCTTAACGTAAATTTATATTTTTAAAATTATCACTTATTAATTTAACCCTTTTCGTTTCCAATATTGTTTCTACCATCCCTTTCTTCTTGTGTGTGTGTGTGTGTGTATATATATATATATATATATATATAAAAAGAGAGAGAGGGAGAGAGATTTCTTCTTCTTTTTCCTTCTATCGGCTCTTTGTTTCTTTATCTCCTATTCGTTTTTGAGAAATATTAACATGTATGAGTAGGGATCTTCTTCAGTCGGTGCGGTACGATATTTAGACATTTCAGCATTCGATTTCTTTCAATGTTGTACCAATACCATACCTAATAAAATTTGGTAGGGTTCAGCTTTTTACTTTTCAGTTTCAATCTACTCGGTCTGGTAACTTAAGTTTGTTCAGCTCGAATATTAACTAATGCATAAAGCGTTAGACTACTATATTCTTAAGTAAGGTATTAAATACACCAACAAGGGTTGTGGTGGAGTGGTAAGTACTCCTTCATCCTTAACCAGAGGTCTCGGGTTTGAGTCCCCGGGTATGGAGTCGCCTTTGTTAGGGAGCGCTTTACCCCCCAATGTGGGACTTCCCGACTCGAATCCGAATTTAGTCGGGCCCCAATGTGGGTACCGACCACCGGATGGGAAACAAAAAAAAGGTATTCACAATACGAAAATAAAAATATTAATATAGTGAAAAAAAGATGGAAACGAAAAATGCTAAACGTAGTCGGGAGAAAGGTTAAAACATAAGTAAGCAACAAAAAAAGAGGGAAAGGCAAGTATAGTGAAAGAAAATGACACGACCCCAAAATCTCACTTTTAGGATCGTGATGGCACCTAGTCTCTACGACTAGGTTAGCTTATTATACAACAATATCGGATAAGATATAACAATTTAATATTAAATAAAATTGAGAGAAATGGCCCAAAGCACAACCAATATCATAATACAACTTTCACAAATCCCAAAACACGGTAATACGAAGTCATAATCTATACGGAGAGTACACAAGACATTACAAAACTACAATACTGTTTTGAATTACAATTTAACAGTAGCTATAACGACCCGACCGGTCGTTTTGAACATTTACTTCCAGTTCAGTAGTTTGAGGTCATGAGTAGCTTCACATGGTGTATTATGACCAGCGTGCATCGTATGTTTTGGTCTTCGCGTTGTTCGGAATTGATTTGGAAGAATGATTCTTAAATAGGAAGCTTTAGGTTGGGAGATTTGACCAAGTTTGACTTTTGTGTATTTGACCTCAGATCGAAGTTTTTATGGTTTCGTTAGGTACTGATGGTGATTTTAGACTTGGGCGTATGCCCGAATTTGTATTTGGAGGCTTCTAGAAGATATTGACCATAATTGGCGAAAGTTAGCAATTTAAAGGTTTGAAAGGTTCATAAGTTTGACCGCGAGTTGACTTTGATGATATCGGATTCGGATTGTTGTTCCGAAAGTTGGAATAGGTTTGTATGTCATTTGAAACTTGTGTGCAAAATTTGAGGTCATTCCAAGTTGATTTGATATGATTCGGCATAAGTTTTGGAAGTTGAAAGTTCAAAAGTTCATTAAGTTTGATTCGAGATGCGATTCGTATTTTGATGTTGTTATGTGGTATTTAAGGCCTAGAGAAGGTCCGAATTATATTTTGGGACTTATTGGTATGTTCGGATGAGGTCCCGAGGGCTCGGGCGAGTTTCAGATAGGTTTGGGTTGTGTTGCACTCGTTTTTTATTTTTGATGTCGTTTCTTCAAGCATAAATGGTACCACATTAATAAAATGAGATCCAAATTCTGTTTTGATTGAATCATTAGATACGCATCGTAATTATGGATCCATAGCAAAAAGAATCATCGAATTTGGACATCATATGAGGGAGTTATGCTCATTTTAGCGTCGTAGAAGAAAGTTGGTGCTTCGCAGATGCGAAGTGGTGCTTCTGCGACCCCGCAGGTGAGAAAAATGATCCGCAAAAGCGAAAATGACAGCTGTAAAACCGCAGGTGCGGATTTTTGAGCGCAAAAGCGAAAATCCCGGTGTATAAAAAAATCAGATTGCGTTGTTTTGGTCTTTTGAGCATATCTTGAGTTCTAGAGCTCCGATTGAGGTAATATTTACGGCGTTCTTCTCGTCTTTTCATGGGGTTCAGTATAAAATCTTATTTTTTGTATTTTAACATAATTACAGTAGTTAATTTGTAAATTAATCCATGTTTTGATTGGAGAATTGGGGTTTTTTATAAAAAATGTTTCTAAAGGGAATAATTGAGTTTTGACCATCGATCCGGAGTCGGAATTGAATGAAATTGGTATGGTTGGACTCGTATTCGAATGAGTTATCAGAATTTATGAGTTTTATAGGATACGAGGTACGGGCATGGGTTGAACTTTTGGTTGATTTTGAGTATTTGAATAAAGATACGACCTTTTTCGTTTATGTTTTTGAGTTTCTTTCGGTTAGTTTTGAGCGGTTCAGAGGTTGATTCGCGTGGGATGGCATTTTTAGAGTATTTTTTGTCTTGATCGGTATTTGATTTGGCTTGTTCAAGGTAAGTAACATATCTAAACTTAGATTTCAGGGTATTAAACCCTGGGAACTATGTTATATGAGAAGTATCGGGGCGACTTACATGCTAGGTGACGAGCGTGTGGGCGTGCACTGGAGTAACCTTGATCCGAGTTGTCTTTTAGACTATTACCGAACTTGTTTTGCTATAATACCTTGTTATATCTGTATTTTCCCTACTTGTTTGATTATCTGAGCTGTGATTCATGTTAGAAATTATTTTTAGACTATGTGCTTAATTGGTTGAGACCTAATGAGGCTATTTCTGTTGTTTTGAGCTATCTGACTTAACTGTGGTTATACACTTAGTCATGATTCTTCATTTGCATATCATACCTCAGTCTCTGTTCATTATTTAATGTTACATCAAATGTTGTTGTTTTCCATATATGGTACTGTTTGGGCTGAGTGATATGAGATTGTGAGCCCTTGAGACTTGAGAGGTTGATTATTGAGGTGGGCCTTAGAGCCGTGTTGAGAGTGTTGTTTGGATTAGGCTGCACGCCGCATCAGACTTGTTGACTTATTATTATTATTTGGATCGGGATGCACGCTGCAACAGACCTTATTGGCTTATTATTATTATTTGGATCGGGTTGCACGCCGTAGCAGGCCTTATTGGCTTATTGTTATTTAGATTAGGCTGCATGTCACAGCATATCATATTTGCTTTTGATTAGAGCTTGGGCAGAATCCGCTCCTCCGGAGTTTGACATACCAGCAGTGAGCGCAGGCATAGTGATATATACACGTGCTTTGGTGAGGAGCTTTTGAGCCAGGCACTCATATAGTGCTGAGTGATTGTGTGTGTGTGATGGAGAGGGGACATTTGAGCCACGAATCTTGAGTGCGCTGGGAGTGAGGGTACCTGATGATATCACTGTGAAATTATTTACTTGACATGTATATTTGACATGTAGGCATAGAGATGTATTTTCCTCATGCTAGAAATTAATGTGACATTTGATGACTTAACATGCATATTTGACATGTAAGCATATAGATGTACTTTCCTCATGCTAGACGGTAATATGACATTTGATGACTTGACATTTATATTGACATATAGGCACAGAGATACATTTTCCTCATGCTAACTAGCTGACGAAGAGTTTTATTTGATGTTGTGAAATGGAAATATGTAGTTCTTTTGATAAACTCATGTTTAATTGATTTCAGTGGTAAGATTTGGACTTGGATTGTTATACTTGAAAAGCATGCCTACTTTCCCCTAACTATGAACTAACTGAGCTTAATATCTTTTGAGATATTGCTTTTACTGTCCTCATTATGATATAATGAGATATAATTGGCTATTGGTGTTGGAATCTGACTATCTTCCGAGCTCTTCACTACTTTCAACCTGAGGTTAGTTCTGTTACTTATTGAGTATATGGGGTTGGTTGTACTCATAATGCACTTATGCACCTTGCGTGCAGATCTTGGAGTTGATGTTGATGTTGCTGCATATGGCGAGAGCTGGAATTGAATATGTACTTGTTCCCACGATATAGCTGCCACTTGTCCTAGCTTTCGATTTCCAAATCTGTTTATGTATATTTCGAACAGATGATGTATTTAGTTCGTAACAGCTCTGGAAATTGTAAGTTTTAGAAGCTCATGATTTGTACTACCAATCATTGGGATTTTGTATAGAAGTTCAGTTATTTTACTCATTGGCTCTGTTATTCTTATTTGAGTCGTGTTGAATGTTATTTGGCTTACCTAACGGGTTGGATTATGTGCCATCACGACTGGATGGATTTTAGGTCATAACAAGTTGGTATCAGAGCTTTAGATTCATTAGTTATACGAGTCATGAGCAAGTGTCTAGTAGAGTCTTGCGGATTGGTATGATGACGTCCATACCTATCTTCGAGAGACTACAGGCCATCTAGGATACACTTCCCATCTTTCTTTCCTTATCGTGCGACTTTGATTCAACTTGAAGCGTATTTCTTTGAATTCCTTCCACTCACTCATATGTTATGTGAGCGTTCGGCATTAGCTGTAGATCGACGGCTTGTGATTCCATGGATGAGGTGCGAGATGTGTTTTCTGTGTTTTGGTGATGGCATGCTAGTCTGGAGGGCTTGAGGCCAGGTTTGGACCACGACTTGGGCTCGGTAGTGTCAGTTGTGTAAGCATGTGCTTTTGGATTTATATTTCTAGTAGTGTCCCTAGGAATGGGATTTATGGCTCGGTGAATGATTGGATGGCTATATGATGAGTATGATGTGATTGCAGGATGTGTTCAGATGGATTAGATGTGACGAGAAGAGTTTGCTTGGGATGTGAAAAGGACTATTGAGTGCTTGATTTCTGTCTTGATGTGACGTACAGTCTCGAGTTATAAGCGTGTTGAGAATCTTTCATGTTGTTCATTTGTGGGACGAAGTAGATTCTTATATCTTGTTGACGAGTTCAGGCTCGAGAAGATTTAGTGATCATATAGTGGTTGTGGCCATGAAAGCGCATAGAGAGATGCCCCTTTGAGGCTAAGCGGGTGGGTTATCTCCTGCGGGGTGTTCTAAGGTTGTGTGATTCTTATGATGATTATGTTGAGAGTTTCTTCCTACCAGTGGGTTACATGTGTTGCAATTTGAGTTGGACCGCTTGGGAAAGTTGGCTTGATTGCCACGAGGATGGATGTAATCTTAGTAGATGATTTGAGGTATTTTACGATTTGTGTTACATGAGCTTATGAATGATTCAGCTAAATTATAGTGTGAGATTATGGCAGTAATGGAGCAAGGGCATTTTGGGTTATCGGATGTTGTGTTCTATGGCTTTGAGCCAAGTGGGGGAGGTGACGATTAGGTTGCATGGTTATCTATACTTTAGATTTGGCCTAAGGCATGTTTGTGGATCAGTTATGACTTGAAGAGGTTGGTTTTGAGGATAACTTGAGCAAGGAAATTTCTGGATGCATGATGTATTACGCTCTATGGATATATGGTGATCTTGGAATGGTTTAGGTTTGTTATCCGTGTTGGATGTAACATGCTAAGAAAAAAAGAGTCACTCGGTTGCATTGTGGTGAGGTTACATCTTTGGTTGTTGTTGTGCTAATGGAGCACAAGCCGTTCAGCTCATTTGGGTTGTACATTCGAGATTAGAATATGGTGGATGACTCTCGAGAAAGTTCTAAGGAGTTTAAGATTCATAAGTGGTATTTGAGGAATTTTCGGATTTGTAAAAGTCTAAGATCTGAGATTTGCAATGGATGGTATCGAGACTTGGGATATTCCTGTATCACTGTAGATTCTATATTTCAGTATCAGTGAGGTTAAGGAAACAACTTTAGATTCACATAAGGTCTTTTCACGGTGGGTATCTCATATGTGGTATTTTTGGGTGCTTAAGAAGGAATACAGTGGCTTATGGGCCTTAGGACGACGTGGTTTCATGCTAGGATCTCTTGTGGTGAGCGTTAGGTTAAGGATCGTACTGGCAAGGACAAGTGTTAACTTGAAGGCAATTAAGAGGGAACTCAGAGAAATAGGACAGCTTAATAGTAGGTTGGATCAGCATGGTAATGAATATGATCGGTTCTTTTGGTTCTTTTGATGTGGCGAGGCTTTGTAGATGTGATGTGGCGGGGTTTGGTGATCTACGTAACTTGGTTAAGTTAGAGGAATTCGGTTCTGATGGCTTGGTTATGTGTATATGATTTCGGAAAGTTCTTGATGGTGTTGATCACGGCTTTGGATTGATGCTTTCTACAGGCATAAAGAGTTTGTTGTGCGTTGTGATTTTCTCCTGGACGGGATCAAATAGAAGATTTCGGGTTGATTGAGTATGTTTTTGCTTGCGACTCAAAGATGACAATGGGATTCTCATGTTTTCCTATGATGTCATGAGATGTGGTGCGACGTGTGGGATTGCTTTTGGGCGAAAGAAAAAGCTCTTGACAAAATGTATGCCAAAGTGTTAGTTCAAGGCCTTTCTTACCTTTAACAACTTTCTCTTGTTAAACCTTCACAAAATAATCAATAAATTCAGGTTCGTTTTGCTCAAAATGGTCACTCAAAACACCAAATGAAACATTCTTACCTTTTATCATAAAAGCATTAGCAAGATCCAACGAGAATATTCTTTCAAAAGTAGGAATAAGATAAGTAAAACAATTAATACTAGTGCTAGCATCAAACACTTTACTTTCGTTTTCACACTCAACAAAATTATCACATAAATATGCATAAGAGTCATCAAGATCAAATACAAGTTAAGTCAACTCATTGGAATACAAATGGAAGTTTTCTTCTTTTATATTTATGTCACTGTATTTAACTTGTTCACTCTCCAACAAGGCATCTCCACACTCACATTTGCTCGTTTCACCATAAAAATTGAATCTTTTTGCCAAAGGAATAAAAATAGAATCAAAAGAATCATTAACACATTCTTCTTGACTCATTTCTTCATAAAGATCAAAACTTTCTTCCAATAAAGTTAAAGTAGAGTCAAAAAAATTATCACATGCAACATCCCATAAAGGTGAGGTATCATAAGATTTAACATAACACACATCACTAGCTAAGGAGTCATTAAACAAAGAACTAGAATCATCCAATAATGCAGAGGAACTCCTAGCTAGTTGCAAGCCATAACTATTTTTCTCATTACAAGATAAAAAAGTATCAAACACATCAATATCATAGCTATCTTTCAAACTGAAAGTGTCACCACAATCAACTAAAGTATCATGTGTAGAAAGATAAGCTATTTTACCTTGAAGCTTTTCTAAAGTGAAATTCTCTTTACCTTGAACTTGCTCATTGAATTTCAAAAGTTCTCTTGAAAAGGTAGCTTGATCTTCTTCCAAGTTCATCAAAGTAGAGTGAACTTCACTTGATGGTTCATCTCCAAAAGTTCCTTCATAAGATACAAAACAACTAGAGAAAGAAAAAAAGGTTATTAGCATTAGAATAAGAAAAATTCCCACTCTCTTTTTGTTTTCTCTCTTTCTTTTCTCTCATTTTCTTTTCAAGCTCTTCAATTTTTTTTTGGGACAACTCACTCACTTCACTCCACACTTTCTCTCCTTTCACTCTAGAGTTGTCACTTTTATCTCCATCACTTCTCTATCTTTTGTCTTTCATCCTTACTTTTTCTCTTTGCATTTTTCGAGGATGTTCTCAAACTCATTTGGCCTCTTCCCCTTTGGTTCACTTCATCCCCTCTATATTTGTCATTGAAAACATGTTGGATGTTGTCCAACTCATTCAAGGTATCCTCTTGATCATGTTGAAAAAGTGGGTTATTCATCATTCGAGGGTCTTGACAAGTTACTCGTGGTTTAGGTAGTGGTGACGTTTGATAAGGTTGTAGCTGAGGTACTCGTGGTGGCTGATGTATGGTTGGGGGTTGTAGTTGGTGTTGGTAGTAGGTAGGTGGTCGGTAGTTTGGTGGAGGGAAATAAGGTCCCTTTGGTGATTGTGGTCGCTTTTGTAAGTTTTGTGGTATTTGGATATGTTGGTTATATTGTGGTTTTCCTCTTTGAAGCATTTGCCGCACTTGTGAAGAAGAGGGTGTAGTAGAGGAATTAGTAAGGGTCATACTACTCTCCCTTCCTTGTCGCATCAAGTGAGATTCCTCCATCATGGAATTCAACCTTGCATTCGTTTTGTATTGCCATATGATAATATTGGTAACCTTCTCACTTATGTCATAAAGAACAGATACAACCTCATGCATCTTAGTCTCAATCCTTGGATCATAATTAGGACTAGAAGTTTGTTAGTACTCCATGATACCTACAAAACGAGCAAACAAGTTAGTAGTAAAGTCCTCACCAAACTCACTCGATGTCGCTCAACCCTCGTGTATCCCACTTCGCACCAATTGGCTTTTGTGTGCTTCAAGTCCTATTTACTCTTGACTTTTTCCGCTCAAGTAGTGAATGTCAAAATTGCTAAAAAACCTAAGTCCCAAGATTTCACAACAAGTTCCAACCGTCTTCGGAGTGGAGTGAAAGTTGTGTATTCACAAGGACGAACAATTAAAAGCAAACGGACTTGAACCAAACAATTTACAACGAAATTAAAAGATAAAAGCACGAAATAATTGGCACGAAATAAAATTAAGCACACAAAGAACTAGGTTAAGACTTAATATGAACTAATATCAAGTTTACACCAGTTTAGAATTAACAAACAAAAAGAAGAATGATTAACAACTGGACAAAAACTGAACTGCTGAACTTCTGTCCAAATGCCGGAAAAATTGTTCTATGGCCATACCCCAATCTCAGCAAATTTCCTAAACTGTGCAGGCCTCAAATTGTGCAGTCGCTGGTGCAAAACCTCTGGTGCAACTGGCAGTCACTAAGCATGTGCAGATTCAGTAAAACTGGGCAGAAAAATGCTCAAAAGTAAAGAGCCAGTTGTCCAAACTTGCACTGCGGAAAACTGATAAGAAAAACAGCTTAACTTTGGCTAAACAAAGCAGTCAACCAAGCATTTACTTCAACTAAATGAACTGCACCTATGCTTGCACAGTTGCAGATCTTCAATAACCAGCTAAATTCCAAAACTAAATTGCTCAAAAGACAAAATAACAGCATCTCAAAATTTCTAACTCAGTAGATGCCCTTCATGAACAAAATCAGTAGCAACAACTCACTTTGAAGCTAACTGGAAACAAACAGTCCAGAACTAATAGATGTTTGCTGCAGATTTCACAAGTTCAGAACTACGATGTTTTCAAATTTCTGCTGCTGCAATTGAAATTGCAGCTATAAAGGAAGAATGCTGCAGACAACATCAACCTTCCAGCTTCAAAACCTTTTCCAAAGAACCTAATTCACCAGTTCAATTTGCAAAAACTAACAGTAGTGCAGCTTCAGCTAGCAAACTCAAGCTATTTCAGCAGCAAAAAGTTAAGACTAAACAGTCCCAAAATTGCTGATGCAGATAGGCTGTGCAGTTGCAAATTTTCTTCAGGTCTTATCAGTTCAAAAGTTGGTTCAACACTGCAGATTTTCAGCAGATAACAGGGAGCAAACAGACAGAAAATCTGGTGCAAATAACCAATGCAAAACAGGTGCAGAACATTTTCTGAAACAGTGCAGACATATTCAGTTTTCAGTTCATGTAATCAGAGAAGCGATTCAAAATCGAGCAGGCCTCTTCGTTTCAGTCTTAAGTTGTATCGAAATTTGCCGCTCAAACTGGTTCAAGACTAGAATTAGCAGCAGTTCTGAAGGTTTATGCTCAACTGTGCAGATCTTGCTATAAAAGACACTGCTCAAAACTTATCAGAAGGCAAGCTAAAACACTGCAGAATTATTGCAGGATTCAAATTACAGAACTTTTCAGTCAAAACAGCTTCAAAACTATGTAGAAACAAGCTGCGTAGATCGTGCTTTCTAAATGCGAGCAGGTTCAAATCTCAATCAACTATCAAACTTTCGATGAAGAACAACAACTGTAACAAAGATTACTTTTAAACTTTCAGAAGTAACCTCTACACCTTTCATAAAATCAGCTAAAATCACTCAGTTGAGTATCAACTAGCTAGAAATCTCAGCAACCAATTCAAATTTTCGAGTAGCAAAACTCACTTCAATATGAAGATGCTAATAGCTCAAGAACTCAACTCAAATTCCTCAATCAGTAACACTCAATGGATTACAGCAGAATTAGAAGCCTTTTTTTTTTTCAATTCCCAAAACAGAAAGATGAATATCAGTCCATGAAGCTAAGTTTCAACTTAGAAGAGTCAAACCTGTTGCGTCGAGTAGTCACGTAGAGAAGGGCGTAGGCTACGCGGCTTCAAACTCAATCCCAGAAACTGTACTCTGTTCTTCCTCGAGTTCTTCAACATCAGCTGCAAAAATTCGATCCCAAATGCACTGAAACTTCATCAGCTGAGTTCAATTTTGACATACGAGCTCCATTAAACAATTCGAGCAAAATCCCAAATCATTCTGCGACAAGACTCGCAAAATTGAAGAACCCTAGGTCCACTTCTTCGAATCGATTCCAAATTTTGTTTTTCAACCAAAATAAATCAATTAGAATCAGATCTACAAGTGTTCTTCTTCGATTTACCAGCTGCTCGACACGGCCCGAATCAGTCCGGGAAGTTCTTCAATCGAAACAAGTGTTCTTCGACTGATCAAACTCCGCTCAAAATTTTCAGTCTAATCTCAGTCGATACATCACCAAACGAACTCAAACATTCAATTTCTACTTCCAAGTTACTCCAAAATCAAATCCCAGTGTTCAATTTGTGCAAACAATTGCCAAATCAGAAGAACCCAGCTCGTCGTCTTCTCCGAGATTGAGTTCGAAATTTCTGATCGAAACCCTAGCAAATCAGCCCCAAACGATCTCAATCTTCAGATTAAGCTTAAAAATGATGTTTCCAACAAGAATCATAAACACCCAATCGATTTGGAACCCTCAATTTTAGATCTGAAGCAAACCAGTTTCTTCGAGGAGCTTCAGCAACGATAGGTTTTCAAATTGAGACCTGGATTTCTCCAGATGATTGTAAATTCGAATTCAGCTTCAGAATAGTGTTAAGCAATTGATTTTAACAAGGAGAAACGCAACTCAGAATTTCATAACCAGAATTTCGTCGACTTTAGCGCACACAAAAAAACAGAAGGGAAGATTTAACTTATGGTGACCAAAAAGTCACCAATTATAAATTTTAAAATTTATAATCTTTTACAAAATACATAAAAGTCTATAAATATTATACAAAAACTTCTTCCAACCCACACATATTATACAAAAACTCCTTCCAACCCACTTCCCCACGACCCCAACTAGTTTAGTTGTTCATTTTATTTCAAAAAAACAAAAGCAGTTCTGCTCTTCTCTCGATTCCTTCCGTCTCTCTCTCTTCGAACCGGCGACCACCATTGTTGCTGCTCGTTCCTCTCTCTCCATCGTTGTTATTGCTGCTCATTTCTCTCTCTCTCTCCCCATTGTTGTTGCTTCTCTATTCATCCTTAGGTAAACTTTTTTTTTCACTTGGTTTAAAAGTTAGTGTTTTGAAATCAGAGTTTGAAAATGATGATTTTGGTTAGAGAAGATGAAGAAGAACATCGGTTTTTCTTGAATGTTGTTTGTTTTGTTGTAGTTTCGTGTATTTGTTGAACTTGTTGGGGTTTGTGAGTGTAAATAGTGGTTGTGGTTGTGAAGTTATGGTTTTTGGTGCTGTTTTTGTTCTTCTTATCCTTGTTGTTTCGAAAAAAAAGGCTTGCAATTTTGTTGATATTTTCCAACAACTGAGGTTACCTGTTGCATCAAATTCAGCACTTGTTTGACAGTTGCAAACATCTGCTGAGGTTGCATGCTTAAAAAGAAATCCTATTTGGTGTATTTTGTTTAAGCTATGAGTGAGATTTGTGATGGTTGTGTGTTTGTAGTGAAATATAGATGTTTTGTAGTTAAATTTAGATGTTTTTGCTGTTGTTGTTGCTGTCATGCTGTGGTTTAGGAAAAGTTTTGATTTTATCCAACAGCTGCTGGATAAAATAAAAACAATTGTTGAGATTTTTGCAGCAACTGAAGCAGTTGTTGTAGCATATTAACAAGCTGTTGCAAAAAATCAAAACAGTTGTTAAGCTGTTGCTACTGTTTTTCTATTTACAACAGGTTAATATTCTGCCACAATAATTAATAAGTTGTTGCAACGTATTCTTAATCTGTTGTAACAACTGATTACTTGTTGTAATATATTCCTTTTCCCTTTTACTTGAGTGTTGCACTAATCAATTAAAACTGTTTTTCTATCTCGTTTGTGTAGATAAAATGGTTCTAGTTAAAAGAAAAGGAGAGAAACCAGCTGAGGGAGAAAGTAGTAAAAGAGCTAAGGTGCAAACACCATTAGATAAACTTGTGACTGCTATTTGTCGATCAACAAATGAGGAAAGAATTAGTGAAACTGGGGCTTCAGAAAGAGAGGAAACCCACGAAACCTCTGTTGGGCATGAAAAAGAAAGTGATAAAAATGAACAAAGCGAAGAAACTATAGAAGAAAGTGAAAAAGATGATGAAAAATCTGCTGAAGGAGATGAAGAAAATGAAGAAAATGCTGAAGGAGATGAAAAAGAAGGAGATGAAGGAGCTGAAGGGGATGAAGGAGGTGAAGAAGATGCAGAAACTGAAAATGGTAATGAAAAAGAAGAAGAATCAACAGATCAGACCTTGGCCGAGTTAAGAAGAAAAAGGAAACATAATGTGAATGCCAATCTTTTTGAGTCTTTTAGTATTTCTACAGATCCCAATAGACCTTCGATTGAGGAGGTTGTTAAGAGTTTCAGCATTGAAAAGTACGGCGTGACAATGCCGCTGAATGAAAATAAGGATTTGTCCGGTGATTTTGTGGTTAGATCAACCATGGACAAGGCCTTTGACACCTTCAGGGGCATTCTCCGGCAGCAGGGGTTGGAGAATTTCTTTAGGGCTAGCTGCTTTGGGCCCTATTTAGATTTTCCTGAAGATACCGGTGCCTGATTTCCAATGACAATGGTTTCTGAGCTTTTGAAGCGTAAGATTATTTGTGATAGAAAGGATGAGATTTTGGATCAATTACTGTGGCATGCCGGTTTGCTTTGGCATGAAGGAGTTTGCCATAGTTAGCGGATTGAGATGCTATCCTTGTGAGCCTCTTCCTACTGTTGTATTAACCAAGCTAGCCCAGACTCCCAAGGCAGCCAAGAAGCAAAGGGTTCCAAAGCTAAGAATGATGTCTCCTTGGTAGACTTAGTGGGAAAGAGCTACACTCACAAGAAATTGTTGCAAGATTTGGAGTCTAAAACTTTCTCAAAAAAACACAAGGAGTCATTGTGCTTAGTTTGGTTTGTGCACAATGTTCTTTGGGCAAGAGACGTAAACTGCAACATACTGCTTGGATTGATTAAACTTGTTGAGGACTATGATGCCTTCAACAACTATGCCTGGGGTTTTCAAAGCTTTAGCTTGACTGTTGAATATTTGATGAAGGATTTGAAGCCAACGGGAAAGACACAAAATCTATATGGCTTCCCTTGGGCTTTCATGGTAAATGTTCTTCAATGTTTTAACTTTTTTTTTTTTTAATTTCAATCACTATTTTGATTTTTGATGGCATCTTTTTTTCTAGGCTTGGGCATTTGAAACCATTCTTCACCTCAGGCATCAAGTCAAGGAATACTCCCAAGAAGTTACCTATCCAAGAATTCTTAGATGGCTCACTGCCAAGAACAACACAAAATTGAGTGTCGACCTTTTCAACCCCCCTAAGGAAGCTGTAAGCATTAGAACACAACAGATGACTAGTTGTTGCAACAACTTTTATAGTCTGTTGCAATAACATATGCATCTGTTGCAACAACCTGATAACTTATTTTAAATAGGTTTAGTTTTTTATGATTTAGCACCATTATGATATATCTCCTTTCTTGTTGTAGGCTGTGCACCCATGGCTTGTCCCAACAATTAGAGAGTTGGAGATGCCATGCCTTGTCACCTTTGTGCCCATAAAATTTGTGCCTGACAGATTGATTGATGGGTTGAAAGGGGAATTGGCTTGAGTGACAGCCATCACTAGGGTTGATGATGTTTTAGCTGGTGGTGGTCATGTTGTTGGTGGTGCTGGTGGTGATGTTGCTGCTGATGATGTTGGTGGTGCTGATGCTGTTGGTGGTGTTGTTCAGCCTGTTGATGTTGGTGGTGGTGGTGGTGGTCATGTTGTTGGTGGTGCTGGTGGTGATGTTGCTGCTGATGATGTTGGTGGTGCTTATGCTGTTGGTGATGTTGTTCAGCCTGTTGATGTTGGTGGTGGTGGTGGTGGTCATGTCCCGGCAAGTACTACTGGGGAAAAATTAAGAGATGATGATGCTAATATTGGTGGATTTTCTTTAGTTGCTGGATTTAGTGAATTTTTCGGATTTGGTGGTAATTTTAGTGGTGGTGGATTGAGTGGTAGAAGATTTGCTGATGTTGGTGCCGGTACCTCTAAGGTGCCCTCATGTGCTTGTGAGTGCACTACTTGCAAGGACAAAATGGATAATTTGATTAGAAAAGTGGATAATTTGATTAGAAAAGTGGAGGAATTGGTGCAGGCCCAAGAAGCCACAAGCTCTTCTATCCAGAGGTTGATATCCAAGAGGAGTATCAATCCATCAAAGAATCTTTCCTCACCTTATACTCCTGTTTATCTTCGGAGGAGGGGCAAAGCAATTGCCAAGGCACTTGCATCAGTTAGATCAAGAAAATCTATTGCTACTCCCAGTAAGTCAATTGAGACACCTCTTCTTGATGTTGGGCCAAAAGTACTAAAGAAGGTGGACATTTTCAAGCCTGTACATGCCCAAAGAAAGAAAAAGGTTGAGACTGCAATCAAGTCCAAAAAGAGTGGGAAAACCTTGTACTCAATGCATGAATTTGGAGCAGCAGACTTCAAGGCTTTGACATGCATGGAAATTTGGTGGGAGGATTGGGTAAGTTTCAAGACTTGTATATATCTATCTGATTCAGTATGTTGTTGCAACAAGTAGATAATTTGTTGCAACAAGTTAAATAGTTGTTGCAACAAGTAGATAAACTGTTGCAACAAGTAGATAATCTGTTGCAACAAGTTACCAATCTGTTGCAACAAGTACATAATCTGTTGAATCTGTTGCAGCAGGTAACTAACCGTTTTACTACTTTTTACTTTAGTATGTAGATGAAGTCCTTCTTCTAATGCGTATGAGGCAAATCAATTTCTCTGAGAACTACGATTCCACTGACATAATCCTGGACCTCAACTTTTACAACAACATGTCCAAGAGGTACGAAGAATTGACAAAAGATAGGACAGTTCTGGATGCCATGCCTCTAAAGGTTAGACTTGCTGAATTCAAGTGGGATGATGATATGCTCGATTATTGTAGAGGTGTTAGACCCCACCCGGGTGGCTGCTCGTGGGCTGGTGCAAAGAGGGTTTTAACAGTGATGAATATTAATGTCACACATTTTGTCACTCTCGAGTTCATGATTGAAGAGGGAGTGATAAATGTGTATGACTGCAACATCCCTGTCTATGAAGAATCTGATTTCTTTTGCTTCATGGAGCCGGTATTGGAATTGTGGCCCAAGTTATTGCAACAGAGTAGCATGTTCGCACACTTACCTGCAAAGTTACTCAATGAATCATGGGAATTCAAGAGGCTAGAGAATCTCCCCCGCAATGTCATTAGTAGGGCATGTGGTTCGTGGTCAATTGCTTTTATGGAGGCTTTGCTTACCGGCACAACTTTGACAAAACCCGAAAGTCTAATCAACGACAACTCAGTTGGGGGAATGCAATGGAGATGGGCATTAGTATCATTGAAAAGGTGTTGGAGCCCTAAGATGGGTTGATAAACAATTTATTATTTTTGCGTTTTTTGGAGCCAAAATGTGGCCTGTTGAACATTTTAAGTATCTATTAGGAGTTTTTTTTATGACATTATGTAATTTAAGTATATATTAGGTGTTCAGTACTTTTCTAAGACATTTTGGTAAGTATTTATTAGGTGTTCATTATTTAAGTTGTGTTCAATACATTATGTTCAGTAGTTCCAGCAGTTTTAAACAAGTCACAAAATCTATGGGTCAGTTGTAAACACATGGTACAGTTGCTGTAACATATGGGTCAGTTGTTGCGATAAATCTAACTGATGTTGAAGAAGTTGCAACAAGTTGATAATTTGTTGCAACAAGTTTATGATCTGTTGCAACATATGATTCAGTTGTTGCAACAAATCTTTCAACTGTTGAAGAAATTGCAGCAACTGACACATCTGTTACAACAAGTTTATAATTTGTTACAACAGATTCATTAGTTGTTGCAACAAATTTTTAATATGTTGCAACAAGTCAATTATCTGTTGCAACGGGTGAGTAACTTGTTTAAATTAGGAACATTTAGTATACAATAAGTATCATTGGTTTTCTTTGTTTACACCTAAATATGGGATAAGCAAGTAGATCTCGTCAAATTACTCCAACGATCGCTTGGAGTGACTCAGTATACGCTTCGTTGATCATACATACTGACTCAGAATACCATCAAATTGGTTAGGAACATTTAGTATACAATAAGTATCATTGTTTTTCTTTGATTGCAACTAAATATGGGATAAGCAAGTAGATTTCGTCAAATTACTCCAACGATCGCTTGGAGTTACTCAGTATACGCTTCGTTGATCATACATACTGACTCAGAATACCATCAAATTGGTTAGGAATATTTAGTATACAATAAGTATCATTGGTTTTCTTTGTTTACACCTAAATATGGGATAAGCAAATAGATCTCGTTAAATTACTCCAACGATCGCTTGGAGTGACTCAGTATACGCTTCGTTGATCATACATACCGACTCAGAATACCATCAAATTGGTTAGGAACATTTAGTATACAATAAGTATCATTACTTTTCTTTGTTTACACCTAAATATGGGATAAGCAAGTAGTTCTCGTCAAATTACTCCAATTTCCCATCAAATCAATGAAATTACCGTTTAATCCATTAAGGATGTTAGTAGATAAATATATTGATCACTAAATATCATTGAATCTCTTTGTTTAACACTAAATATCATTGGTTCCCTCTGTTAATAACTAAACACATGTGACTTATATCGTAGTTGTTGCAGCAATTTCATGATCTGTTGCAGCAATTACATAATCTGCTGCAGCAGTTGCATAACCTGTTGCAACAAGTACATAGTCTGCTGCAGCAATTGCATAATCTGTTGCAGCAGTTGCATAACCTGTTGCAACAAGTACATAATTTGTTGCAGCAATAGCATAAGGAGTTTCTGCAACAACTCATTCCATTTGTTGTAGAAAACTCAAAACACTATAGGAACAGTCATGTCACTTGTTGGAAAACCAAGTTAAGTTTGTTGCTGCAACAGGTCCGATTACTGGTTGGCAAAATCCCAACAAGTTACATAGCTGTTGTCAAAGCACCGCATACCCGTGCTCATGTGTCCTCCTTGTCAAAGCCTTTGCAATCTCCATGCCCTTCCATACCTTCCAATAACTTACCTTACAACCCAAATCTGTACGGATTGATTGCCTCATATATTTTGTAGATGGGCCTTTACCGTAAGGAAACTTATCTTTGAAGTATTCACCAATAACTTTCGCAGTAGCGTGTGGATTATGGCTCGTAATGTGCTCAGAACCACATGTATGATGCTTTATGTAGGTTCTGATACAAAATCTGTCAGAACTTAAAAGCTTCACAGCCCTCAGCCACCACTTGCACTCCGGTTGTACACATCTGAAGCAATACACAGTACATGAATTAATCACCTTCTTGATTCTAAAATCTTTCTTCAAGCAAGAAAGTTTCAATCAAGTGGCTAGTTCTTCCTTGTTCTTGAATGACATTCCTTTATAAAAACCTGTTTCATCATCTTGAACATGGCTAGACTGCATTGATTGTGTAGTGCCCACTGTATTGCTTGCAACTTCAGGTATAGGGATCGGGTCAGCCCCACTTCCATTATTTGGGATATCCACATCCACCCCATCTAATTCATCATTTAACACATCATGTTGGTCTTGAGATATATTGTGGTTCTCTACTGGGCTTCCAATAATGTATACCCTTAAAATGGGCCTAGCTACATCATTCAAATAAGCACGCAAACGAACCTGATCAGTTATCTTAAATGGCAAGACCCTCTGATTCTCAAAAAAATTGTGCATGTAAGTGATGGCAAGATCTTTTGGTTCACAAGTTAATTCGCAATAGGTGATGATTAGGTTCACAAAATCATCGAACATAACATCTCTTTGGACAGTCATCGCTATCGTCTCTAACGTGTCGCTACCCTTCCATCGCCAAATATATCGATTATTCTTCTCGATCCATTCACCATGGCAATCAACCCCTATTGTTATTGAGTCTCCCATTAGTGGTGTTCGAGGTACCTGAAGATATTTTGTTTAACAAAAAATTGGTCATGAGAGTACATACCAATCTATAACAAAATGAAACAGTTGCAGCACTTGTTCCAACAGATTATTAACTT
This sequence comes from Nicotiana obtusifolia, assembly GCA_002018475.1. Taxonomy (NCBI): domain Eukaryota; kingdom Viridiplantae; phylum Streptophyta; class Magnoliopsida; order Solanales; family Solanaceae; genus Nicotiana; species Nicotiana obtusifolia. The sequence goes on from MCJB01036506.1 coordinate 167,333, forward strand.
GTTGGAACAAGTGGACTACTTGTTGCAACATGTAATAAAATTGTTGCAACAACTCACTAATCTGTTGGAGTCAGCTTTAGTTTTTTTGGGGTAATGTTTCAGACTCTTGAAGATGTCCAACAGATAGTCGAGTTGTTGCAACAAGTGTATTACTTTTTGCAACAAGTAGTACACTTGTCGCAGCAAGTCAATAATCTGTTGGAAGCAGCTTCAGTTTTTTGGGTTCTGTTTCAGACAAAAACTGAAGCTGACTCCAACAGATAGTCGAGTTGTTGCAACAGGTGTAACAACACCTGTTGCAACAACTATACAACTTGTTGCAGCAAGTCAATAATCTGTTGGAAGTAGCTTCATTTTTTGGGTTATGTTTCAGAAAAAAACTGAAGCTGACTCCAACAGATCGTGGAGTTGTTGCAACAAGTGGAATACCTGTTGCAACAACTCACTCAGTTGTTGTAGGTTATTTATTTAACAATTACAACAACTTCATAATTTGTTGTAGAAGTTGCAACAACCACATTATACGTTGCAACAACTACAATAGCTACTGTAAGTTGTTGGAAAATCAGTAGATTTATACTCAGGTGAAAAATCAAAATAAAACAGCATTGTTGTACTTACCAAATGAGCGAAAAATATTTGTAAAGTAATTGCCAGTGCTACACCAACAAAATCCAGTCAAAAAATTACAAAACCGGGTGGTCACGTTTTTTTCTTTCTTGAGCAATAATGGCGGACGAAGAAGAAGAACAAGAAGAAGAAGAAAGAAAGAAGAACAATGGAATGAGTTATGAAGTAATTCCCAGTGCTACACGAATGAAATCCAGTCAACAAAATTGCAAAATCAGGTGGTCTTGTTTTTTTCTTTCTTGAGCAAAATCCAGTCAAGAAGAAGAAGAAGAAGAAGAAGAAGACGCAGAAGAAGAAGAAGAAGAAACGAGCAGCAGAATAAGAGGAAGAAGCAAGAAGAAGCAGCAAGAAGAAGAAGAAACGAAGCAAAAAAGAAGAGCCAAAAATGGTGGAAACGGCGCAAGGGGCTTTTACTTATATTTGGCGCATTTTTTTTTTGGCTATGTAGGGTTTATATGGGTTGGGTCAAAGTGTTAAAAATAAAACTTGAGTGTAAAGTGTAAAAAATAAAGCTTTGGGTTAAAGTGTTAAAATATAACTTTGGGGTGAATCAAAACTCCCTAATCACTAATCCAAAGTTTATCACCCCTACTCAATTAAAAAAACTAGAATTACTTCAACTCAATTTTAAAACCCATTTGTCACCTATAATTAAAAGCCCCAACAAAACAGTGAGAAAAACAATAAGCGGATGAACAGTAACAATTTTGTACTTTTTGAATTTTTGATTTTTTATTGATTTTGAGATTTTAATGATAATCAAAAAATTGATAGAACAATGCTCAACCTCCTCTCTGATACCAAAAACAAAGACCGGATTGATAGAACAATGCTCAACCTCCGCTCTGATACCAAGATGATACGTACTATGAACGAAAATACGGATATAGCTGAACTCGCGCAATCAAAAATAAGAGCTAGACCTATAATTAATTGGAAGAACAAGAATCAATTAGAATATGAAGCCTAATTATCTTTATGAACTCAATCAATTATTACCGTAAGCTATAAAATAAAGAGTTAGACCTATAATTGATTAGAAGAACAAGAACCAATTAGGATATGAAGCCTAATTACCTCTATGACTCAATCAATTATAACGCAAGTCCCGACACCATCAAATGCAGATCTCATATCTTAGCCATTTACAAATATGAAAATTACTCAAATACCACATATGAATCTTGAACCCATTAGAATCTTCTCGAGAGTCATCCACCCTATTCAAATCTCCAGTGCACTGCCCAAATGAGTAAAACGATATATGCCCCATTAGCACACCAACATCCAAAGAAGTAACCCTACCTTAACGTACCGAGTAAATCCCTATTCCACGCACACTGCTTCCACCACGAAAAACAAACCCAGCTATCCTATGCTTTTCATATACTCGTAAAGTATAATATATCATGTATCCAGAAATTTCCTTACTCGAGTCATCCTAAAAACTAACCTCTTAAGTCATAACTGATCCTCAAGTATGCCTCAGACTGAAACCAATACAACACATAATCATGCAATCAATTCACTGATTGAAGACTCCCCCACTTGGCTCAAAACCATAGAACACAACATCCGATAATCCACAATACCCTTACGCCATGACTGTCATAATCCTGCAACGTAATTCAACTAAATCCTTCATAAGCTCATGTGACACAAATCATAAAAATACATCAATTCATTTACTGAACTCATATTCCTCCTCGTGACAGTCAAGCCAACTTCCTCAAGCGATCCAAACTCAAATTGCAATACCTGAAACCCATCGGTAGAAAGAAACACTCCACATAATCAGCATAAAAATCACGCATCCTCAGAATACCCCGCAAGGGATAGCCCACCTTCTTAGTTTCAAACTGGCATGTCTCCATCCCCTTTCATGGCCACAACCACTATGCAATCACTAAATCTTCCCGAATCTGAACTCGGTAACAAGACATAAGAACCTATTTCATCCCCCGAATGAACAACATGTAAGATTCCCCAACTCACTTACAAACAGAGACTGTACAACTCATCAAGAAATAAATCAAGCATCCATATTCCTTTCACATCCTAATTGAAATTCTTCTCGTCACATCCAAACCATCTAAGCACATCCCGCAGTCATAAAATACTCATCATATAATTATTTCAACCACTCACAGAGCTGCCAGTTCCACTCCTAGGGACGCTAGCGGACATAGAAGTCCAAAAGAACATATTCACGCAATTGAAACCACCGAGTCCAAGCTGCGATCAAAACCCGGCCTCAAGTCCTCCAAACTAACCCATAACCACAACATCAAGCACACATCTTGCACCTTATCTGTGGACTCGTAAGCCGTTGATGCACAACTAATACCGAGCGCTCAACATAACGCGCAAGTGAGTGGAAGAAATTCAAAGAGATATGCTTCAAACTGAATCAATGCCACTGGATAAGGAAAGAAAGATGAGAAGTTTATCCTAAATGACTGTAGCCTCTCGAAGATAGGTACGGACGTCATCATACTGACATGCAAGACTCTACTAGACACTTGCCCATGACTAGTAGAACCTATGAACCTAGAGTTCTTATACCAATTTGTCTTGACCCAAAATCTGACTAGTCGTGATGGCACCTAACCCAACCTACTAGATAAGCCAAGCAACAGTCAACACAATTCAATTGAGAATAATAAGGGATCAATAAATGAAACAACAGATACTTTTTACAATAACCCAAGGACTGGTAGTACCAGTCATGAGCCACTAAGACTTTAGATTTACAATGCTGGTATAAAATTTTTTATAACATTTGTTTAAAAGATACATATACAGAACTCAAATCTAAACTACAAGGACAAATGGTAGCTATGTCCGCAAAAAAGGTACATCTTCAATACCGGCTCCCACCATAATCAGCAACATGATTTTCGAGATCTGCACGCAAGGTGCAGAAGTTTAGTATGAGTATAGGCGACCTCATGTATTCAATAAATATCGTAACTAACCTCGGCGAGGTATTTGAAGCAAGAATTATAAATGATACTCACCAGTCAACTGTACAAGTTCCTTAATCCAACAAATATAGAACAAATGTATCATCAAATCAAGAAAACATAGGTAAACCACCTTGGTGCTCACAATTCTTTCTTTTAAAGTGTTCTACTCGGTCAACAATCCAGCATATAGGGAAGATATGCAAGTAAATCAGGTAAACAGTTAAGGAAATTACAAGTAAAGATGAAATGCAATAACCAAATACCAGTCCGTTGTGGCACGCAACCCGATCCAAATAACAATAAGCTAATAAGGCTTGTTGCGACATGCAACCCGATCCAAGTAATATTAACCAGCTCTCCCAGAGCTCACATCAACCAGAAACTCGTCGGTTTTTCACAATCTACGTGTACACCATCAAGAGAGAAACATAAAAGGGTGACCTTAGGGGGATGGATCTGTATCCACACGCTGCACGGACAACTCACGTGCTAATAATATCAACCACACGGACAACTTACGTGCTACACGGACAACGTACGTGCCAATAATATCAATATCTGGATCCGCACGGACTACTCACATGCTACACGGACAATTCACGTGCTAATAATCACAATCCGCCCAGCGTGGTCACAAGCTCAATGTCACAATTCGCCCGACGTGGTCACAAGTATAATGTCACAATTCGCCCGGCGTGGTCACAGGCACAATATCGCAATCCGCCCGCGTGGTCACATGCATAACAACATAATCCGCCGTGACGTGGTCACATGCACAACAATATAATCCGCCCGACGTGTATCAACCTTCGAATGACTCGAAAATAGCCAAAAGCAACTCAAAAACATCAAATAATGCCAAGGAAAACCAACTCGAATGATAAAGGTCGAATCTTTAATCAAAATTCAAAGACAACCAAAAAGTCAAACCAAGGCCCGCACCTCGAAAACCAACAAATCATACAAATTCTGACAACCCAATCAATTACGAGTCCAACCATACCAATTACTCAAATCCGACTCTAAATCGATGTTCAAAACCTAATTATTTGCTTTAGGAGAGTTTTAGACAAAAAACCCCAATTTCTGTTTTAAATTCATCAATCACATGCCAAAATCGAACATGGAATCATGGAATATAATCAAACCCGAGCCAAAAATACTTACCCAATCCATGTGGTGAAAATCCTCCCTAAAACTGCCAAATCCGAGCTCCATAAATAAAAATGTGATAAAATGAAGAAACCCTTCGATTAAATAGGATTCTACTAGCCCTTTTGCATGCACGAATAAATGGCCATTTCTGCGGCATCTCTTCTGCGACAAAATCCCGCTTCTGCAATAGCGAAGGTGCGATAAACTTCCTCTTCTGCGAAACTCCTACCTAGGCAGCCTTTCCGCTTCTGTGGCCCATCTTCCGCTTCTGCGATTCCGCAGATGCACCTTTTCCTCTGCATTTGCTGACTTACCTGACCTGCCCAAAATGCTCTTTTACGCTATCTCTGTCGCTTTTATGGCTCCGCAGCTGCGCCCAAAGTTCCGTAGGTGTGGTCACACCAGGTCTCAGCCAAAATTAGCATAACCAACATGTTCCAAAGTGATCTGAATTGTGTCCGAAACTCACTCGAGCCCCTCGGGACCCCGTTCGAACATACCAACAAGTCTCAAAATATAACACGAACCTACTTGAGGACCCAAACCACAGATAAAAACATCAAAACCATGAATTGCACCTCAAATCAAACTTAATGAACTTTTGAACTTTCAACTTCGTGCAGAACCATATCAAATCAACTCGAAATGACCTCAATTTTGCACTCAAGTTCCAAATGACATAACAAGCCTATTCCAATTTCCAAAACAACAATCCGAATCTGATACCATCAAAGTCAACTCCCGGTCAAACTTATGAATATTCTAAACCTTCAAATTGCCAACTTTCGCTAATTATGGCCAAAATCTTCTAGAAACCTCCAAATGCAAATCCAAGCATACGCCCAAATCCAAAATCACCATCCGGGCCTAAAGAAACCATCAAAACTACGACCCTAGGTCGAATACAAAAAAGTCAAACTTGGTCAACTCTTCTAACTTAAAGCTTATAAAATGATAACCATTCTTCTAAATCAATCCTAAATCAATTGAAAAACCAAATTCCTTTTAGAATAAGGATTTTCCTTTAGTAGGATTCTTGGTTCTTTTCCTTGTAGAATAGAGATTTTATTTTTCTTGTCTTTAGCTATTTTATTTCCTTATTAGAATAGGAATTGTAGTCATTAAAGAAGAGACCCTAGGCCTATATAAAGGGTTTTCATGCCTTGTAGAATAGAATTCACGTTTTTGGAGGACCCTAATTTGCAATAATGTGTTTTTCTCTATTTTGTCTTCTTTATCCTTGTTTTTGGTTCCAAGTAAGGTGGTGATAGTCTTTATATTATTTTCAATTGTGTGTGGTATTTCTTTATCATGTTAATTGATTCCAAGTGGTGACTCTAGCAAGTTTTTAGTTCTTGATCATTCAAGAACACGTTTCTTTATCTAAATTCGTTCTGTTGATAATATAAACTTTTATTGAATTGGAGCAGCATCAATTATTTTCTTTGAAAGAATAAATAATCTTTCTTATAGTTCAGATCGTCATCTTTCACCTTGTTTTTGAATCATACAAGATCTTGATCCTGGTCGATTGGTTCTTTGTTAACTTAAAAAATCACATCAAATTTTGGCCAAGATCATACTTTAGAGCTCAAGTCCAAACATATGGACCTATTTTCAAGAAGCGCAAGAAGTCCAAGAAGCTCAAGATTGATCTCAAGAAGCCAAGACCCCTTCCTTCTTGAAATAGGATTTAGTTTATTCCTTTTAGAATAAGAATTTTTCCTTAAGTAGGATTCTAGTTTCTTTTCCTTGTAGAAGAGGGATTTTACTTTTCTTGTCTTCAACTATTTTATTTTCTTATTGCAGTAGAAATTGTAGTCATAAAAGAAGAGACCTTAGGCCTATATAAAGGATTCTCATGCCTTATAGAATAGAATTCACATTTTTGGAGGTTGGCCCTAATTTGTAATAGAGTGTTTTTTTTTTCTATTCTGTCTTCTTTTTCCTTGCTCTTGGCTCCAAGCAAGGTGGTGGTAGTATTTATCTTGTTTTCAAATGCGTGTGGTGTTTCTTTATCATGTTAATTGATTCCAAGTGGTGACTCTAGGAACATTTTAGTTCTTGATCGTTCAAAAATACGTTTCTTGATCTAAATTCGTTCTTTTGATATCATAGAATCATAAATTTTATTGAACATGTGCAATATCAATATTTACTTGTTTTGAATGGATGAATAGTCTTTCTTACAGTTCAAATTGTTGTCTTTCACCTTGTTTTTGAATCAGTATATTTCGAGTCGTAAAACTTGAGATATGACGTTTCTTGAAATTGGCCCACAAACCATGTTTTCGTTTCAAGATCATGATCCTGGTCGGTTGATTCTTTGTTAACTCAAAAAATCACATCAAATTTTGGCCAAGATCATGTTCTAGAGCTCAAGTCCAAACATATGGACTTACTTTCAAAAAGCGCAAGAAGTCCAAGAAGCTCAAGATGGATCTCAAGAAGCCAAGACCCTTTCCTTCTTGAAATAGGATTTAGTTTGTTCCTTTTAGAATAAGGACCTTTCTTTAGTAGGATTCTAGTTTCTTTTTCTTGTAGAATAGGGATTTTGCTTTCCTTTTCTTTAGCTATTTTATTTTCTTATTAGAATAGGAATTTGTAGTTATCAAAGAAGAAATCCTAGGCCTATATAAAGGGTTCTCATGCCTTGTAGAATAGAATTCACATTTTTGGAGGTTGGCCCTAATTTGCAATAGAGTGTTTTTCTTCTATTTTGTCTTCTTTATCATTGTTTTTGGTTCCAAGCAAGATGGTGATGGTCTTTATCTTGTTTTCAATTGCGTGTAGTGTTTCATTATCACGTTAATTGATTCCAAGTGGTGACTCTAGTAACTTTTAGTTTTTAATCTCTCAAGAACACGTTTCTTGATCTAAATTTGTTCTTTTGTTATCATAGAATCGTAAATTTTATTGAACTTGTGCAGCATCAATATTTACTTAGTTTGAATGAATAAATAGTTTTTCTTATAGTTCATATCGTCCTCTTTCACTTTATTTTTGAATCATCGTATTTCGAGTCCTAAAACATGAGATACATCGTTTCTTGAATTCGGCTCACAAACCACATTTTCGTTTCAAGATCTTGATTCTGGTCGGTTGCTTCTTTGTTAAATCAAAGAAACACATCAAATTTTGGCCAAGATCATTTTTTAGAGATCAAGTCCAAACATGTGGACTTATTTTCAAGAAGCGCAAGAAGTCCAAGAAGCTCAAGATTAATCTCAAGAAGCCAAGATGCTTTCCTTCTTGAAAAAGGATTTAGTTTATTCCTTTTAGAATAAGGATTTTCCTTTAGTAAGATTCCCGTTTCTTTTCTTTATAGAATAGAGATTTTACTTTCCTTGTCTTTAGCTATTTTATTTCCTTATTAAAATAGGAATTGTAGTCATAAAAAAAGAGACCCAGGCCTATATAAAGGGTTCTCATACCTTGTAGAATAGAGTTCACGTTTTTGGAGGTTGGCCCAAATTCGCGATAGTGTTTTTCTCCATTTTGTTCTTTTTATCCTTGTTTTTGGTTCCATGCAAGGTGGTGATAGTATTTATTTTGTTTTCAATTGCGTGTGGTATTTCTTTAATATGTTAATTGATTTCAAGTGGTGACTCTAGGAACTTTTTAGTTCTTGATCATTCAAGAATACATTTCTTGATCTAAATTCGTTCTTTTGATATCACAAAATCATAAATTTTATTGAACTGGTGCATCATCAATATTTACTTGTTTTGAGCAAATAAATAGTCTTTCTTGTAGTTCAGATCGTCATCTTTCACCTTGCTTTTTAATCATCATATTTCAAGTCCGAAAACTTGAGATACTCTGTTTTTATAAATCGGCCCACAAACCATATTTTCGTTTTAAGATCTTGATCCTGATCGGTTGGTTTTTTGTTAACTCAAAGAATCACATCAGTAGGTTTGACCATGAATTGACTTTGAGGCTGTCGGATTTAGATTATTTTTCTGAACTTAGAATAGGTTCATTTTATCATTTAGAACTTGTGTGCAAAGTTTGGTCCTATTCCTAGATCGTTTGGTAGGAATCAAACGCTTGGTTTTTAATATTGATGTTCTTGAACTTGAAGGTTTGGATGATATATTTTGGTTTTTTTAAGCAAATTATACTACTAGGCAGGCTGCCTAGTAGCTATTTTATTAATAATAAAAAAGAAAAAAACCACAAAGGAAGAGTACAAGTAAGGGGCCAAAAAAACCCTAAACCCATATCTCTCGAGATAGAAAGAGAAGGTCTGGCGATTAGGTGATAGAGGCGACTGGGAGGCGATTCAATCGCGAAGCTTTTTTGCGTAGCCATGGCGACACCGACTAGTGCTATGTCAGCTGGCGAACCTCCTCCTCTCCCTTCCCAACCTCCCACAACAACTACAACCACTCCACAACCCCTCGATTACAGTCGTCTCCTCAGACCTTCGACTCTAAACCTCAACAGTGAACCCTAATCCGACAGTTCGGGTTGAGCCAATCCCATTCAAAAGATCAACCTTCTTGCAAGGTCAGCCTTTTGTCAAGTTTACAGAGGCTGAAGTTGATCGAATGAACATAATTGAAGGTCTTCAATATGCGGTAATTGGTAAGTTCTCTTATGGTTGGCCTGATATTCAAGAGCTACAAAGATTAATCCCTGCTCAGTATGGGATTAAGGGTGATTGTAATATTGGATTGCTCAGAGATAGGCATGTGTTAATTTGATTGACGCTATGGCAAGACTTCATCAATTTTATATTGAAGGTAGTATACTATTTGAAAGCAAAAGATGGATGCGAGTATCAGATGAGGACATTGATCTATGATGCCAAATTCAAAGAAGGAGAAGAAACGTCTAAAGCAATGGCTTGGATTTCATTTCCTAATATGCTGCCTACTTATTTTGTTAAAGAATGCCTTTATTCTTTAGTCTCAGCAGTTGGAAAGCCACTGCATTTAGACATGGCAACAATCAACAAGACTCGTCCAAGCTGTGCAAGAGTCAAGGTATTAGTCGATTGGTTAACTGAACTACCAAAGAAAGTTCATATGGATATTGAGAATGAAGCTACAGGGAGCATAAGAACTGAATTGGTTAAATTTCAGTATGATTTCATACCCAAATACTGTAAACAGTGCGAGCTGCAAGGCCATGATATGTTAGAATGTTGGAAACTTCATCCTGAATTGCTAAATGACAGCTCTGTTGAGAAGCAGAAATCTAAGGAGAAGGGAAAGGAAGCACCACCTCTAATGATCCTATCAAGTGGTAAAGTAGTTGGCAACACTGGTTTACAATGGAAAGAAGTTAATCGAGCACAAAGCAAAGACAAGAAAGTAGCAGATCAATGCAAAGGGAGGTTGGAGTCAAAGCCAGCAAACACAGTTTTTCAGAAAGTTCAGACAAACAATAAGTTTGCAGTACTGGAAATGGAGCAAAGCAGAGCTAATGAAGATAATCAACTGATTGTAGTTGAAGAAGCAGTGAGAGGAAGTATACATGCCTCAGTGGCAGCACAGTTAACTTCAACTCCAGGTACTAGAAAGCCACTACATATTACTAAGACACAAGCAGAGGGAAATGGAAATGGAGACAAAGCACTAGCTACTGAAACCAAAGAATCAACAGGATATTGGGTCAACAGAGCATTTGTCAACAATGTCACAACAAACCAATCATGCCAAGAGATTCCCTCACAATCTATTAGCATTATGATACCAGAGGTGAATGAGGCTGAGAGAATTCAACTTAGTGAAGGCAAGCTATGGAGTGAACAAGTAGAAGAGGGATCAGAAGAAGAAGCAGCACCAGATGGCATGGGAAGTGATGAAGATTCAACGGATGAGGAAGAGGAACTAGATGTACAAAGTGTAAATGGCAAGGCAAAGCAACAAGGCACAATGAAAGATCATCAAATCAAGAATAATGACAAGGATGTTACAAAAACCAACAAGGAGATCACAACATTGGAAGTGAGTTTGCCCAACATTCTTACAAAGCCAAAGCCTAAGGGTCCTGCTGCTCAGAATTTTGAAGGAAAGGAAGCTGATAGCCAACCCACAAATAGGTTAATTGAGAGCATAAAGCTCACTGGGAAAATGATCAATCCACCTGATGAATGCAGGAATACATAGAACAATGTGGAGGTAGTTGCTAACTCACAGGAGGACACTGCCAACAAAGGACAGTTGAGTCACATAACAAAGAGCAAAGGACTAATCCAAGTAGCCATCAATACTCAATTGACAAAGCACAGAGGAGCTACTGAAAAGCACACAACAGAAACAGGAAGGGATCTTAATGAGGAATCCACTACTTAAAACCTCATCAATGTGGCAAGACATATCACCAAAGTTCATGGATGCAGGGAAATTAGCCAAAAGAGGCAAGAAAAAGCAGTTTAAGGACAATCAAAATGCAGTGCCAGGGGTCCAAACCAGGAGGATCCTATCTAAATCCCACACTCAATCATGAATGGAATCCTTTGGAATGTGAGGTCAGTCAACACTAAGAAAGCCTTTGAGAGGCTAATCATTATGCACAGACAGTACCACTTTCAGTTCATTAGGATTATGAGCCTATGCAGAAAGCCAAAAAATTGGAGAGATACAGAAGGAAGATTGGAATGCCTAAGTGCTATGCCAACGTGTCAAACAAGATATGGGTTTTTGTGGATGATGATCATGAAGTAGACATAATAAATGACATGGAACAGCAGCTAACACTGCAGCTAACAAGCATGGAATCACAATCTTCATTCATTGTCACTTTTGTATATGCAAAATGTGATGCTATTGAAAGAATTGAGCTGTGGGATAGTTTGTACAATCTTGCTAGAGATATGTCACTGCCTTGGCTTGTAGGAGGAGACTTTAATGTGATATGGGATGAGGAAGAAAAGTTTGGTGGACTTCCAGTATCCCTCAATGAAGTTGAAGACTTTAAACACTGCATCAATACTTGTAACCTTTTTGACCTTGGTTTTAAAGGGAGCATATACACGTGGTGGAATGGGAGAGCTGAGGAAGATTGCATATTCAAAAGGCTGGACAGATGCCTAGCTAACTGTGCACTCCAATAGTGGCTGCCACAACTGAAAGTCACTCACTTGCGAAAGATAGGCTCAGATCACTGCCCCATGCTACTAACTTGTAACCAAAATGTTATACCTACAAAGAAAGCTTTCAGATTCCTCAATTTTTGGATAAAGCACCACTCTTTCAAAGATGTGGTAAAAGAAAACTGGAAAGCAGACTTCACAAGGGATCCTTTCCTTCTATTTAATCACAGATTGAAGAAGTTTAAAAGAGCCTTATCAACATGGAGCAGAGCAACATATGGAGACATCTTTCAAAAGATAGCAAGCTTGGAGGAAGCGGTCAAAGTACATGAAGCACAGCTTGAATTACAACCTACTATCCAGAACAGAGCAAGATTATGAAAGGTACAGGCTGACTTAATTAGATATTTGACCCTAGAGGAGGAATTCTGGAAGAAAAAAGCTGAAATGACATGGTTCAAAGATGGAGATAGAAACACAAAGTTCTTTCACGCACAGGTGAATGGCAGAAGGAAGAGGTTACAGTTGAAAAGAATACAGAATAGTCAGGGTACATGGTTGGAAGATAGTGAAAAAATAGTAGAGGAAGCAGTTAACTACTTCAAAGCACAGTTCCATGAGGAAACCATCCCCACAACATTTAGAATACTAGAGCATGTTCCTACATTGGTGGAAAGCACAGATAAAATCCTATTAATGCAGCAACCAACAAAGGAGGAACTCAAGCAAGCAGTGTTTGGGCTTAATGCAGAAAGTGGTGGTGGACCTGATGGTTTCACTGGGTTTTTCTACCAATCATGCTGGGACATAATTGAGAATGACATAGTTGATATGGTGAAAGCAATCTTCAATGGACATACTCTCCCCAAGTGCATAACACACAAAAACCTGGTGCTATTGCCAAAAAAGAAGGAGGTACTGACCTTTTCAGATATGAGACCAATTAGTCTCAGTAACTTCAACAATAAAATCTTCTCCAGAGTAATCCATGACAGAATGGTAAACATCTTACCAAAGCTAATCTCTGACGAACAAGCTGGTTTTGTAAAAGGCAGAAGTATAGTGGAAAATGTACTGTTAACTCAAGAAATTATAACAGACATTCGTTTGAGAACTAAAGAAGGTCTAAATGTGGTACTCAAACTGGATATGACAAAATCATATGATAGATTGTCATGGCTCTTCTTGACAAAGGTTCTGAGGAAGATGGGATTTGAAGAGAGATTCATTGGATTGATACATGGGATTGTGGCAAACAATTGGTACTCTGTACTGATCAATAGAGAGCCACATGGTTTCTTTAAATCCACAAGGGGAGTCAAGTAGGGTGACCCTCTATCACCTGCCCTGTTTATACTGGCAGCAGAGGCTATGTCTAGAGGACTCAATGGTCTACACTCCAATCTGTATTTTTGTGGATTTGGATTGCCTAAATTGAGTCCCAAGATAAACCATTTAGCATATGCTGATGATACTATCATCTTCTCTTCTTCAGATGCTACTTCATTGAAGCTGATAATGGAGGTACTGACTGCATATGAAAGTGCCTCTGGTCAATTGATAAACAAGAGCAAATCTGCTGTGTACTTGCATCATTCCACTTCTGCACAGGTAGTCAACAAAGTGCAAAGGATCACAGGTATCCATAGACAAGAATTCCCTTTTACTTACCTAGGATGTCCATTTTTCTACCAGAGAAGAAAGATGAGCTACTATCAAGGCCTCATACAAAAGGTGATGGACAAGCTTCAAGCATGGAAAGGAAAACTACTGTCTACAGGGGGAAGGGCAGTACTTGTAACACATGTGCTGCAAAGCATGCCAATACACCTCCTTTCTGCAGTACACCCCCCTGCCTGTGTAATCAACAAGCTACATAAGATAATTGCTCAATTCTTCTGGTGCAATTCTGTTGGAAGCCCAAGCAGACACTGGGCATCATGGAACACCTTGTGCTTACCATGTGAGGAAGGAGGTGTAGGATTCAGGTCTCTACATGACATGTCTACATCACTGTTTTGTAAGTTATGGTGGAATTTCAGGACAAAACCAAGTCTGTGGAGCTCATTCATGAGTCAGAAGTACTGTAAAAAGCTCAATCCTATAATTGTCCTTTGGAGAGGTAGATCTCATATATGGAGGAAAATGGTTGAATGCAGAAACATTATAGAGCACCAAATCTTCTGGCAACCTAAGATGGGATCTTCTTTATTCTGGTTTGAAAACTGGACTGGACTGGGAGCACTATACTTTGTTACTCCACCTGATTTTGTATGTGATGAAACCATATAAAACATACACGATTTAGTACATGAAGGCCATGGATGGAGGACAAGATCAGAGAAATATTGCCAAATGAGCTTGTTGCACACATACTAGAGAACATAAAACCACCAGCCTTGACTGATATACTTGATAAGCCTGCATGGATGTTAGAAAACAGAGATGACTTCACTGTTGAATCAGCTTGGGAATACTTGAGAAAGAAGCAGCATCCTTCTAATGCTTATAGAAACATTTGGGTGCAAGGGCTACCTTTCAAGATTGCTTTCTTCATGTGGAAAGTATGGAGAAACAAAATACCACTTGATGACTTCTTCAAAAAACTGGGCTACCACATGGCTTCTAAATGTTGGTGCTGTGCAGAGCCACAAGAAGAAACAAGACAGAACCTGTTCTTCACTATGCTGCAAGTAAGGTATGGAGGTACTTCCTTGGTAATACAGGAATTAACAATGGAGGGAATCACACTGCACCAAGCAGTGATCAAGTGCTGGACTGCAGATGTTGTCAATCGACTGAAACCAATAATCCAGGCCTTACTGATGTGCCGGGGAATTTCGGCACATATTGATACTATTTGATTAAAAATTGCTTGTTCTACTTGATAATTATCACGTTATTTACTTAGTTTTCGTTTAGTTTCAGTACATGGATGCAAGAAACTCAAAAGCGCGAAAAGAAGGCCAAAAGTTGTGCCAAGGCAAGAAAAGAGGCCAACAATACAACAGGAGTAATTCTGCGACCGCATAGTGGATCTGCGAGTCCCAGAATTGGAATGTTAATCGCAGAGTCAGGCAGAAACTCAAGCCGAAGTTAGCAGAAGAAAGTTGTCGACAATGCGATCGCAGAATGAAAATGCGCATCGCATTATCGCCGCAGATGCAGATAGAGTCTTAGGTGAAAAATCAAAGGGAATAGCAATCACATTCTGCGATCGCAGAATCACTCTGCGGTTCGCATTCTGAAATGCTATAGGAAGGAAAAGTATTGGGGCAGTCTGCGATACACGATGCCATTTCTGCGGACCGCATTCCTGATATGCGACAGGAATGCGATCGCAGAAGACAAAGTCGGCCCAGCTGCTATTTCAATTCACCTCGATTTTTGGTCCTCTATAAATAGCCTTTCTAGGGTTATGTGTAGGGGACTTGTCAGATTTTAGAGGAAAAACTTAGTGCTTTTGGTTAATTGCAACTTGGGAGAGAATTGGGTGATCAAAACGTGGGAATCTTTATTTTTCTAAGATGAATTCAATTTCTGTTATTCATTCTTTAGTTCTAAATATGTGTAGCTAGATTTCAATACTAAGGTTGTGAACCCTAGATGGGTAGAATGTTATTGAACAATTGATTTTGATTCCAATTTCGTAAGAAGCTTGATGTTTATTTATTTCTCTTTCTTAATTGAATCGTTAGTGGTTGCAAACATTAACGGGTGCCAATTTACACTATTGAATCTTGGAAAAGGGAGATAGAGTTTGGTAGAAATAAGTAACGACGATTCAAGGCTTTAACCCTTGTCTAACAAAATCACTTAGGAATAAGAAGATTTTGAGTTGGCAAATAATTGGGTATTTGTTATTTCGACTTTAATGTATTCGGAAGAATCATAAAAGGATACGTTGTCTAGATATTGGAAAATATTGGATAGCACACTATTAAAACCCAATTGCACATCAAGAGCGGGAATTAAGATCAATATCAATACATTCTACTACATTAGGGGGAGCATAACCTTAGTATCTCGACTTCATAAATTTATTCAGTTATTCTTTTCAATCAGCAATTATTAGTTTAATCATCTTTACTTAGTCAACTTCAATATATTCTATTTTGTTACTTGATCGAATTAAGACTAAGCGAAATACTACGTTAATCGGATATTCATTTCACGCCTATTCCCTGTGGGATTCGACCCCAACCTAGTTGGGTTACTATATTTGACATCGATCGCTTACACTATTCTTAAGGTGTAATTTGAGCGGATCAAATTTTGGCGCCGTTGCCGGGGAATACGGTTTTGAAATTTCTGATTAGTGTATATTTTGCTATAAGTCTAATTCCACTTGGTTGCACGTTGTTTATTTTGGTGGTTGTAGGCAGGACAAGATGGCTGAGCATATAGGTGATGTGGATATCGAAAACGAAGAGAATCCGTTTGCCGACATTGAGGAATACATAGAAGATACCAATGCTATAGTACCTCCAGCTATAGGTGCTGCTACGTTCAAAGTAGAACATGGGCTGATTCTAATGCTAAAAGTTGAGGGTTATTTCAGAAATTCTACTGATGATGATCCTACCTAGCACCTCAGAAATTTCTTGGGTGTTTGCGCAACGCACAAGCAGAACAATGTTTCTGACGATGCATTGCGGCTCAGATGCTTTAAGTACTCATTAGCTGGAGATGCAAGAAAATGGCTGCAAAATCTTCCGCCGAATTCCATCCATTCTTGGCCTGAGTTGGTCCGGGCTTTCTTGTCGAAGTGGTTTCCACAAAGCAAGAAATCAGAGCTCCGGGAAAAAATATTTTTCTTCAAACAACTGCCGGGTGAACAGTTGCACGAGGCATGGGAAAGATTCAAGTTATACTTGGTGA